>JAODTR010048687.1:0-18499 GCA_025399935.1 Amblyopsis rosae
TGATAACAAATTAGGTGCAGCTGGTGGTTAACAGTGGTGAGCCAGGCAGTGGTATCTAGTAAACCGGCGACGTAGACTGCCTTTGCACAGCAGGGCCAGCAGAGGGTGCTGCTGCAGGTAGGGATGTGACACTCGCACACACAAACACATGCACAGGTGCATTTGCACTTCAAGTCCAACCGTTGTCATGTCCTTCCATTGTTCCATGTGCAGCCTCTTCCTCTCTTGCCTCTTCATGTCTTCCGTCCTTGGAGATTCTTTCTTTGCATCACACCATCTCCATTTCTGCCTGGTCCACTGCCTGCCTATTCACTCCACAGCGTGCATTCGCCTCATGTTTCCTCTGGCCCACATGCTTGTGTGAATGACAATATTAGGCCTCATACCCTTACAGATAAATGGAACCAAGTGGGGGATTGGCACACACGCACACACACGCACACACACGCACACACACACACACACACACACAAATACACTGTACACACATTTATGCAGTGGGCCCAAACACAATACGCTTTGGAGGGTGAGATTATATTTGTCTCGAAATTTACATTGCATATTTAAGATCACCCTGTGCAACTGTGATGTTGAGGGTTTAGAGGGAAACACAACCCTTTTGTCAGAGGGGATACGTCCAGGATGTGTAGAGAATAACCATCCCTCCATTAGGATGCGTCCATTAGGCCTAATGGACACGTGAAGATATTCACAACTTGGATTAATATGTATGAAAGAAACGCTTTGGTTATTTTGATAGATGAACCCTTACTATGCTCACTGTGTTCAATGGAAGCGCCGTGGGATGCTGGCTTGATGCTTCCGCTGGATGGTCTTGACTAATCAGTTTGACACGCAACCTTAAAATAGCCTTATTTGATTGGTTAATCTTACCATGTTTTTTTTTTTTACGTCCAAGGGACATAATTCAGCTCAGACTCCTCACTTCAGTCCAAAGTATGAGAGCAATAGCTTGTTTCACCTCCCATTCACCATTCATTTTGAAGGGCACTGTTTCACTCATTTTAGGATATGAGAAACGAAGAAGAGATGTCTTACTAATGATGTGCTGTTCCTCCAAGAAACAGCACATACATAACAAAACTGTTAAACAAATTGTTATGATAAAAATGCAACTACAGACTGAAAAAACATGGAGTCTTGGCTTTCCTTGGGTTCCGGGAGGAATCGCCACTGATGTCCTGTGCCATAAACAATACAATCCACATCCACATCGGTCCTCCTTGCTACCGAGTAGGAAAGGAGAAGAGCCAAAATAAATGTTTCATGGTTTCAGGCTTTTTAGGTAAACCTGAGACTCATAACATAACAAGTTGGTTTACTGATGTGTCTACAAAACACTTCTCATAGCCTATGTGTATTCTATATTTAAAAACAAAACATAACTATTAATTAGTGCATTCAATATACGTTACACAATACAGACAAAGCAAACAATCAATAGGCTAGATTGTAAAATGACCTCAGTCGAAGTTAGCGTGAAGTGGTTACAGTTGGGTAGCTAATAGCTAGACAATAAAGATCTAACCTTGCACTGCTCTGCAAAGTTCATAACAGTAATCAGTAGCAGATTTACACAACACAAGTGGCAACCAGTGACATACTGCTGATCAATTTAAACTAACTAACATGAAAAAACACCGTCTCCAGTCCAGCCTAGGCTAGCCTAGCCAAACTGGATCCGCACTATGTGCTAAAGTTATTAATTGGCATTAGCTGCCCAAGTACTAATATACCTATCTCTAAGTAACACTTTACTTACTTTACTTTTTAAAAGGACAGTCGGTCAGTCAGTCAGTAAATTACATTTGCTCATATTGACAGCTACACAATGTCTGGCAAAAACACCCATACACCACCTATTGCCTTGCCTCCATCATGGGCTATGGTTTTGATATAGGCAGATGGTAACAAATTACTACTTTTTGTCATCTGAAATTTCTATTTCCAATCTGTATTGAGAAAGGAAAGAGCTTAAATATCCTAAATGAAGCATTGATAATATAACAATTGTTTAACGAGAATGCACACTACAATACCAGTATATTATATTATGAGCTATCCTTGTTCCTGTTAGAAGTGTTAAAATGTCGATAGATGTTGAAAAAAGTTATACTTTTTACTTTCTAATTTAATGCACACTGTTTGATTATTTAATGCCAAATTATTTGTGTAATTGTATTTTAGATAAGTACGTGTAAGCTGTAGTCAAAGGTTTAGCATGAAAATATTAGTTTGTTTAGGTTTTCAAGAAACACCAAAACACTCATTTGACAAATAAATAAAATAAAAATCAACATGCATCCGGTAATTAGATAATTGTTTTGATTATATTTTTTCAAAGAGAGTACAGTATTGGAAGTCCATTTAATGTGCAGCTGCCTTAGTAACAATATTGTTTGTCATGCTTCTGAATCTGCTTCTGGTGGCGCTCTACAATAATCTAAAACTCGGAAGACCCAAATAGAAACATTTCCACTTTCATTCGCAAATGTTTGTGTTCCTTGTCCTTGACTCATCTGGAGCTTCAGGGAGAGCAGGGGGTATCCACCTGAAATTGGGCTAAAGTGTGTTGTGGTCTAAAGTGAGACCACACCCACTGTTCAAAACCCAAAACCTCTCTTTCTCACAGGATAATAATACTGCAGGTGTCCGTTGAGACTGGAGGAGTGTCTGAGGTGTTTACTTACGTGTAGCAAATTTTCACTGTCCAAACAGAGGCAGACTTTCCACAAGTCAATCCAGAGATCTTTATTTGTTTGGGTTTAGCCAATAACTACAATTCTATATTTTCATAAGAAAACTGAGGCAGTTTATATGTTTTGTATTAAGATACAACTTCAACGTTCAAGAATGTGACTAAAATCTATCAAATCAGAAGAACACAACAAAAAGATTCATATGTTTGGGTGAATTTAAATAACCACTCCAGGATTCACTTATACTGTAAACTGTCTGTGATGATAAATTGGGTGTCTAGACCAATTTGTCTGCATTGCTGCCGTTGTTTATGCTATAATATACACAATTACATTTACACGCGCACACACACACACACACACACACGCACACAAGAGATAAATCATTATCAGCCTGTTTCAGGCCTTTTCACATTAGCATTTGTCACATCAAATTAGACCTTGGTTAACTCTCTCGCACTTGAAGCTGTCTGTGTCTAGAACTTGTTACCTTCAGGCTTGACAGAGCATTAAAACCTTGTGAACCTTCGATAAGCGCGCATGCGAATAGTTTTCCTGCAATTGTTGCTAAGTACGTACTTACTATTTTTAATTAGACAAGTGAAATTAAGAATATGTGGAATATCTATTGTTAAACAAATAAAGCAAAAAGAAGATCCCTGAGTGAAGTAATCAAAGTGTGGGCGAGGAAGAGCCTGGGGGATGGAGTGATCCTCTATTATTACACTTCTTATAAACTCTCATGTTTTTTCTTCACTTTCCATTCCTTTGTTCAAGCAAGCAACCTGATTACTTTATACAGACAGTACTTTATAAATTGTGCAGAAAAGGGTTCTAATCACTTGCCTACAGAGAGGCAGGTGTTATTATCTGATAACGTATACTGTTAAATTAAAAAAGTGGCCAGTTTATTTTCCTACTAAAAAGCCTAAATTGAATAATGATACTGTATAAGTACTAATAGTTAATGGATCATGGCTGAAAAAATTTATTTGGAACAAACGCATTACAAAACATAGCAACAGCATTAAGTAGCAACAGGAATGCCATGCTTTCATGCAAAGAGAGGAGCTCTAACCTGAAACAAGGAAGCTGAAATTGTGTATTTTAGAGGGAAAATAATATGGGCCAGATTTACCAAAGGTTTGCGTGAGTTAAAACGTGTGCAAACTTGATATCACTCGCAAATAACACGTAAGCTGATCTACTAACAGTGTGCACAGAAGTACAAACTGTTAATTTTCTACGTTTTCCTTAATTAATGAACATGCATTTTGGGGCGTTTCAATGTTAATGTGAAAAATATTTGGAGGGGAACCTGCAGATACATTCATTTACTACACGCAATGAGATCTGACTAATAGCTATTTCAGGTGATTATATTTAATAATAATTAATACGTTTGAAAGGAAGGTGCAAACCGCTAAGTAGGGACTGAGACACATTGTTTTCCCTAGAATAATCTAGTGCACCTGCATGAAAAACTTTGAATATCTGCTTTCTAGCATTTACAGTACAATACACCAGGAATATGTGTGTGTGTTGGTGGATAGGGTGGGTGTAGGTGTGCGTTGTTAATGGGGACTGAAGTTATATTGTTTTAAGTTAACTATTGCCTACCCGAAATAACAGCAAGAAAACATTTACATTTTGCACATTTGTATATGAGGTCAGACCCCAAACAGAACACGTGGGTTATGTCTTGCCATCGTTTCATTTATTCTGAGATCCTCTTTGTTTTACCTACAGCATTTACTTTGCCACAGATACTGTGGTACTTACGGTGTTTTTTTTTTGTTACATTCACGTCTTTGCTGTAGCTCACCGATATGTTTATTTGTCTCTTCCACCAACACCTCGAATTCCATCGTATCGAATCTGTGCTTACGGTCAGACCGCTTTGCATCCTGACTTTCCACAGAGGGAAACCATTTAAAGCATGCAAACATCTCATTTAAATACTGCCACCTCAGTGGTGTTTGCAGCGGTTGTCATGTACGCAATAATTCTTAGTAATTAGTAATACGCACTAAAATTACACATGCAATAATTATACAATGCCAACGCAATTTAGCACTCTTTGGGCCGGATTGACTAAGATCCCAACGTAAATCTGGTCCTTTATTTGGGATGCTAGTAAATCCGGCCAGCCAAGTAATTCTGAGAGCCATTGACTGGCCATGGAGGCAAGGAGGTTGTGGAGGTGTATTGTTTGTTGTTTTTGTTTTAGGCATACTGTAGTGGTGTTTCCTCCCAGAGAGCAAGGGAAGTATAGCTTCCATGTTTTTTCATACTGTAGTTTCATTTTTAATCATAACATTTAAAATGTTTGGTATTGATGTGCTGTTTCTTAAGAGGAACAACACAGAATCAGTGTGATCTCTCGTCATCATTTCTCATATTCTACAATGAGTGAAACAATGCCCCTCAAAATGAATGGTGAATGTGTAGTAAAACATGATATTGCACACCTACTGAGGTGAAGATTCTGAGTCGAATTTACGTCTCTTGGCAAAACAAAATTGTATTAACCAATCAAATTAGGCTATCTTCAGGTCGCGTATCAAACCGTATCACACTGTGATTAGTCAAGACTATTCAGAGGAAGCCAGGATCCAGCGGCGCTTCCATTGCACACACAGTGAGCAGGAATATAAAGGAATATAAACATGGAATTGGCAGACACATATTCAGACTTTATGGTTGCTTCAAAGGTAAGGTAAGGTTTTGTGTTTGCATAGGCCAACTGGTATGTCCTGAATTAGTTAAGTTGCTGCTAGTTTTCTATGCTAACTGAACGATTGAATTGTGGATAATCTAACTGTGCTAACAATGTGTAGCATGTCCATATTGACAAACATGATTTCAGCATGAGATCATAAACACCTTAGAACTACAGTAGCTCAAGCAATACAGGGCTCAATTCAGATTGAGTTTGTGAATGACGTCGTAGACTATTCGTTACTCCATTACCAGGTAAGTGGCATGTTTTGAGGGAGCATATTCATACGGGTGGTGGGCAGTGCACCAGGATAACTTTGTGTGTAGGCTTATTTCTATACCGGGCGCTCTATCACAGCATCCCTGTCTCATAATGCAGGTAAATCTGAATCAATGATGCTACTTTGCTGCTCGTAGTTCGCATAAAGTTAGGCTAAATAAATGAATGACTGAGATGTGGATAATCTTACTGTAGCGCGTAGCATGTCCATATTGACAAGTGCATAGCTTACTAACATGTACGCGATAGCAATCAGGACAGTATGGCTATCTGAGCGACCGGGTGGGCAATGCTAACATATCTTAAGATGAGTTTGTGAATGAATAGTTTTAGGTTATTCATCATAAAGTAGCTTATTTACTGTCCGTTAAGTGGCATGTCAGCGGCAGCATGTTAGGAGGGACCATATTATAGTGGTGGGCATTGGCAGTGGCACCGGCAGGCGTGTGCTCTCATCCTCTCATCCTCTTTTTTTCAGTGTCTTCTATGCCGTAAAGTTATAAGATATTATGTCCGATTAGGATATAGTGAGTGAGTGAATAAATAAAGGGTAATACTGTAGATATACAGTATCTGGCCGACCGCGTTTATCATCAGCTTCCTTTTGAAAAGTGAAACACAAGCACATTGAATATTAAACAAGAAGAGATATGCCCAAATATTGCCAGTGCTTTATTTATCTTAAAAAGGTGATTTTACATTCAACTGGACCATTTCCAACCATATAAGTACTCAATCAAGGCAAATCTAGCTGCATTAATGGTTTGTCAGATGGTTTAATTGCATGTGTTCTTATAGGGAGTCACGTGATTTGTTTGGTGCCCCAATTTTATAGACTGCACCAACGCATTCACAAGCACAAGTGAACACAGATTTATAATTGCCTTGTTATTGCCTTTGCTGTCTGTCTTTGCACAAATTAGGCGATCTGTTCTGGGAATCATGCAGGTAATTTGGTTTCACTTAAGGCAGAGAGGGTCATTTTCTTGGAAATAGTTAGAGGTGTGATCTTAAAGTGAACTCTGCAAAGTTGCACTGTTGGTTTAAAAAAACTTTAATTGTTCACTATAATGGAACTCTCTCTCTTTCTCTCTCGCTCTCTCTTGTTATAGGCAATCAATGAATATACAGGGGATATGATATGTAATGGCCAATTATGTTCAAAGCACTACTTTGGTAAAATAATACTTATTCCATAAGAATTTAACACAATCATAAGCAAGTGACATGTTTATGCTGTGTCATGGGCCTAATGGTTACGTATACAGTACTGTAACTACCCACTATACTATGGATATCTCTGCTAGGGATGCACTGAATGTGTTTATCCGGGACGATTTTCATAGTAAAGCTTTCATTTTAATGACGGCTCTAGGTAATTTAGATGTAGAGATATTTTGTTTTGAATGTATTCACTTAGTAATTCACTTAGCCAGCACTCGCCGTCTTTTTGCATTGCAGGATGGATTGACAAAAATAAGTCACCTAGCTTACTGGTGGGCCAGTGATGAACAATATTATCCCAACATATCGCTCAGTTATTAAAACTGGTCTTGACAGTCATCTTAAATGTATTATAGTACAAATATATATATATATATATATATAGTTAACTTCCTAATGTCCTAACATGACAGCTGTAGTTAAAATCCTAGCCTATTGTGCTACAGTAGATGAGAAGTCAGTTGCTGCATGAATGTGAAGTCAGGCGAATGCATGCCACATCCTTGTAAATTTGATGGGCAGCCTAAAAGACTATATGTATATGCATTTACTATATTTAGACTGATGCCTTGTTATGTAACGTTATTGCTAATGTTGATGCTTATTGTTTTTGAACCACACCATCTGGTGTTTCTTATTTTGAAGTCCAAGCTGTTAGCAATCTTCTTCATCTACTATATAAACTATGATAAAACGTCTCCTCAAATGTTCTAAGTGCTGATTCGCCGAGCTGTGCTGAGTTGACAGGCCGGTTGAATAGTCACCTCAGATGATGAAAACATATTCACACGTTCACCTCAGTGCATTCCTCCTCTGGGAGGGGCTTATATATGCAGTGGCCTTTATCCATCAGTTACCAACTGACAATCAGAGGTTAGCATCCATCTCTGAGAGCAAGGCTGGATGTCAGCTAACTGACATGTGAATGGGCTCCTCACTCACTGCCTGGTGTTAACCTGTCAGCACCTTTGTCTGGCTTTGACAACAAGTCCGTTCTGATGGATATGACATCGCACCACTCTACCTGCTGTCACCGGCTGTGCCGGTGAGCAGTCCATAGGAGCATGCACCCATGGCCCTGGCTCTCACACGCACCCACACAAACACAAACAGCCACTCACATATATACTGGTGGCTGAGCTGGACATGACGGCATTGAGCCAGATGGCATAATCCTTCAGTGATCCATCAAGTGTTTGAGCAGCCATTGTGTCCTGACCATTAGCTAGGCGAGGAGAGCATCTTTCAGATGCTAATGTTGCTGCTCTCATTTAACAGATAGCCAAGACAAAATGCCAACTGTGTAGCAGCCAAGTTTGTGTGCGTGTATGCGTGTGTGTGTGTGTGTGTGTCTATGTATGAGACGAAGGGAGGAAGGCCTTCTAATTCAATCCACATTTCAATGTTAGGAGCATTTGGAGTGATAGCATATGATTGTTTATTTGTATCCCATGCCAACATTTGGCCTTCCTACATGAAAACAATTAGCAACCATTCGTCAGTCAAACACTTCACGCTAAATGGATCCAAAAATATAATAATATAATAAATAATAAATATAACCAAATAACTATGACCCAAATGTGTAATGATCCTGCAGACAGCATACAGTGCATAGTAATTCAGCATCATACAGGTTCATCTTTGCACATGCACTACTGTATGTGAAACAATATATTATTGCCTTTACAGTAGCACAGCTTGCAAGGACAGAGTCAGGCTCAGACAAAAATGAATGAAAGTTTGAGATATTGTAATATGTAACATACATTTGTGAGCTCATCCAGTGTTGTCATGCCAGTAAAAGGCTTACGGTATATGTATGCATTTAACTGAACCACTGAAGTGCATGCGCGCGTTGGCAGGACGGTCTGACACCGACACATCTGCATCACCTTCATGATTTCCAAATGAATAACCTCCTCACTGTAATTTCCCATTACAAGCTGCCGTGAGAGGAAAATATTAGGCTTATAAGGCAATATGCAATGAAAGTGGGAGGTGTTACGGGACTCCTTCTAAAAACAATTCTGCACACACACACACGCACGCACACGCACACACACATGCACTCACACACAGTGGGGCACCTTGGGATGGGTGCACTGTGATGTTGGAGGCGGACATTTAACAGATGGCTTCAGATGCCTCCCAGCATAGTATAATGTTCAATTACCTGCATCCAATTTACACCTTTGCAATGGGCGAGAGAGAGGAGTGAGAGAGAGAGGAGGCAAGCGTGGGGCCACGGGCGCAGAGAGGCCGCATGCACATGGACGCAGACAGAGGGTGTGAGGCGGACACATGGAGCTACATCTGCTTTTCTTCTCCATCTTCTCTTCTCCCAGAAGCCAGGCGCTGTGTGCGTTCTTCCCAGGAGCCTGCGGTGACGTTTTAGCACTAGCGATTCCCCCCCCCCCCCCCCCCCCCCCCCACATCTTAACACATCTCCCATGGTTCCTAGCCCGTGTGCCGCTATAATAGGAACATGTTCAGAGCTCAACTTTAATTGAGGGGGGTTGGGGGATGGGGGGTGGTACAGACTGTATTTCCTTTGTTTTGTTTTTTGTTTGCGTTGTTTTTAGTTTATTTCTAGAAAGGGGTTAGTCCGGGTTCAGCTGGCTCAGAATGTCTCGTATGAGATCCAATTTCCTATCTGCACGTTGATGCATGGATAGTAAAATTAACAAATTAAGATACATTGTTACGCACATTTAAATGCTAGCATATTAATCAAATTCACGTCTGTACTGTAATTTACATCATGTGTATACTGTACGGTTTGTTGCTCCACATTATTACATTTATGGAGGAGAGATGGAGCTCATTTGGGCTATGCCAGCAAATGAATCTTGTCAAAAATAAGAAATAACACACGCACACACACATCCCACGAGGACAGAAAGCCAACATTTACAGACACAGAGCAGTCTCTCCTACAACCATCTCAGCCCTGCCAAGAATCTGCCTCAGCAGAAGGTAAATATTCATTGGGAAGGGAAACTAAAATGTCAGTGCGTCCTACATGTATGGCTGTGCATCCTATATGGCCGGCTCAGCGCGCCGACCTGCAATATTCAGGCAGGAGAGCGTTTTCAACAGCAATTCCTCAAAAAGATATAAAAACAAGATAGGAAAACAGCGCCGGGACTGGAGAATATTTGGGTTTGTTATATTGATTTATATCATTACATCAAAGTGCCACCTCCTGCTATCCATCATTCCATTTTCAGAAATAGCCATAGTGCTGAGTGCCTCATTTCTTCACAACACAGGGTGAATGTGCTGTGCGAGCTAAGGGGGATCTCAGATCTCAGAGCAGCGGCTCTGTGTGGGAGGGCCCTGCCGACCTGCTTAGCCTCGCCTGCTTCAAATCCCGTGGGAAATACGCGCGCTGCTTCTTCTGCTCACCTCAGTAACTTCATTAGAAACCATGCTGTCTAAGATCTCTGCTCTCTGCTTCTCACCCTCCGTGCATAAGGTTTTTCCTCACACACACACACAGAGAAGCATTTAGTTTATGTGTGTGTGTGTGTGTTTGTGAGCGCACGCTCAAACGCTTGAGTGTTCTTTCCCTACACATTATGAATTATGCAAGCTGTTGAAGTGGAGGGAATTCTTTACCGCCGACACAACACACATTGTGCGCACACAAGCGCACACATGCACAAGCATGCAAGGTTAGCTGCTCTCATCTCCTCCACCATCTTATCCTCCTCCACTGGCCTGCACAGGGATTACTGTGTGAGTGCGGTGTGTGGTTGAATCTACAGCACAACTGAAATAGCTCATTAAAATTGAAATCTCTGAATACGGGCGAAAGAGGGAGGAGAAGGGGAGACAAAAGAGAGAAAATGAGGCGGGGCACTTGAAAGGGGGAGAAGACCACGTGTCTTTGAGTCTGTTTTCCTGTATCTTTTTCATCTTCTTCTCCTTCTTCTCCTTCTTCTCCTTCTTATTTCCTTTCTTATTTCTGTGCAAATGTGGTCTCCGGAGAGAGCTGGCCCACTGAGACAGACTGTGGTTTCAATGGTCTGCTCCAGATTATCCATCACCATCATTAAAGAAGGCACACGAACTCATGCAGTACACGCACGTGCACACACACACACACACACACACACACATGCCTATTATACAGCACGCATTCAATCACTTTATTTAACAATTGTTTGCACTGAAGTTGTCATGTACTATAAAGTGCATATAAGATATGTCACTATTGAAGTCCGCATTCATAGATGGCGCACTTGCTTATATGCGTGTTCAGAAGCAATCTCGAAACCCACAGGCTATCGTCGTTCAGATCGACAGCTAACGATATTCATGGGGACAAGGGACAATAATTTGGGATTTCTGATGTATGTAGCCAGGAGAAATTATTCTTTCATGGTTTACAATCCAATTATCATTTGAGACGTGAAAATGTAGCTGGAGTTAAATTCAGCTAATCCCCATGAACATTATCTGCATTTAAATGCAGATACATGTATATAGATCCAATACAAATCAAAATCAACAATTGACGTTTTGTGTGAGACTGCATTTCGGACAGTGTGCTATTTTGCTCTCCACATGGACGTTCACACCCACAGTGAACCAGCACAAACATGCTTGGTCAATACTACTCGGAATACAAACACAATGTTTTTGCTACCAAAACATTGTCTCTTCCTACAGCTTCTGCATTCATATGCAGTATACATGTTTAGTTCAGAAGACAAACCTCCAAGCAGAGAGATCTGCCTAGATCCTCTAGGTGATATTTTGGCAATATAATGTCAGGCTGGTGGTTTATTGATGTGGCAATAACAGCAGGGAGCTTGTACAGTATGTGGCCTTGTGTTTTTCTTAGGGGCTAGCTTACAGGTCAACTCCCCGCCAAGGATCAGTCAACGTTTTACCAATTTACCAGCGTTTTAGCCCTTGTAATGCAGCACAGCCCCAAACAAGCTTTTGTTCGCTGACCTTTGAATAATTCAGACGGAGTAAAACGCTATGACACATTTTTTGATCAAAGTCTCACTAGTGAAGGGCGGAGGCGGTTTCAAGACGCCGCGTGTTGCTCTCCAGCGAGGATAAAAGCTTCGCTCCTCAACACATTCTCTGAAGAACAGTCGAGACAAGGCCACAAAGAGGAAATCCCCTCAGAAATATATGATAAGCCCGGAAGCAAAAAGACAGGGTCCCAAGCGGAATAAAGCATAACGCCCAGATAACTCCTGATCCTAGTGGGATTTGACCTCCACACGGGTGGAAAAAAATATATAAATAAAAAAATGTCCCGCACCTGGAAGGTTGTCTTGGAAACCTCCTGTCCCTTGGTGTTGTGATGAATCGCTGGAGATTACAGGTTGGTGACCAGGCACACACAGCCACTTCAAAGCTTTGTAGGGAGAAAGCCATTTGTAACCCCCAAGGCATCCATCACAATATCACATCACCTTCTAAACTATTCATTTGGCGAAGCACTGGAAACAAAAAGCATCCACTGAGTTATGGGCAGTACCTGGACTGTCCATCATCCTACAGCAGTACCTGCCTGACAGTGTGTATGCATGCAGGCATGTGTATGTGTGCTTGCGTGCATGTATGTGTGTGTGTGTGTGCGTGCGTGCGTGCGTGCTTGGGCATGCAGTGTATGCGTATATACGTCCATCATCCAATGGCAATTCCTGTTTGACTTTCCCCCATTGAGGAGATTCATGATTCCGCTATCCCTCAGGCGCTTTGCTGAAATTGAAATGCGCTTCTCAGACCCCTAGGGAATTTCTTTATATCCTTAGAATGGAGACATTCTATGAGCTTTATGTGCATGTGTGTGCATGGAGGCATGTTGTAGTTCCCGCTGAAGCCAAAGGGCAGTTTTTAGGATGTTTGTAAAGGGGAAAAACACTTGGGTCTCTGAGTATGAGCTACAAATTAAGCATCATCTTAAAATGTATTGTACATTTCCTACCAAGGGTGACTAACTTTTTCTGAATTGTGTTACTTTGAACTAGTGGATTTTAAGATGACAATATGTCACTACATTCAATACACTGCAGCAATCTTGATAAATGCCACAACGACTGTAGTAGCCACAGACAATGAAGCTTGTGTACTTCTTTTTTTTTTTTTGTACAAAGTACCTTGGTACAAAATATAAAGCCGTAGTCATCTTTCACCATCTGTCTTTTACAATTAAAACACAAGCATGCAAAATCATGCACAATACATACAGTATGTCCACGGCAGCTACACTTAGTACACCGCTAAACGTATTCCTATAGGTGTGTCCACATTGCATGAAAGAACGGAGCACATGGTATGTGGTATTGGAGGGCATCTGACCATGGCAGCGGTTCTGTTTGCCAGATTGTTCCTCTGTTTTTCTGATGTTGATGCTGAAAAGTTGAAGAAAAGGGGACCTTTTCCTCAGGCAACGAGAGGAGCCAGATGCTCACTGGCACACAATGCTTACATTGGGGATTTTCATAAACATTTGTTAGCTTCTTGTGTCCGAATACCGAATAGCACACACTATATCTTAATGGAAAGCCTTTTGCCAGCTCTGTACTGTACTCTCTTGTTTCTGGCATAGTATAGCATCTGTGTTCAACTGACACAACTAGTTGAGTTGTATATTTTGAGTTACTCCTAAATTGCTACAAAAACACAATGTACACATGGCAGTACTATGAATGCAGGAGCTGTGGCTATTACATCTGGTGAACAATAAGTGCTTATATGGTCAGATGTGTAATGAATACAGTATATATCGCACCAATACACTGCAGCAATGTACTGTACAGTATATAGCCTATAGTTGTATAGGTACAGAATGTGTCCAAGCATTTCACACACACTTGACTGGGTCTACTGTAATGTATTTGCCTTGTTTCCTGCCAAGACACATTTTATGTCAAAGGCAATTTGTAGAGAATACCCAATGATATAATTCCCTCTAATTAAACTGGGAATTCAATATTTTCAGTTGGATATTAAAATTGATGATGCCTCTCTTAGTTGTGCTCGTCACGAGGTGTGGGACCTGTACATATCTGCAGTGTGTTTAGCTGGAGGCTATTGACCGCCAGCAGTAAGCTGTCACACCCTGGAGACATGGTCTATGTATTGCCTCCAGGCCAAGTCCCTACGTTGGCAACCTTGCCTAAAAGGATACACAGCAAAACACCACAGCTAACACACAGGTAACCACATATTTGATATATGACGATAGCTGCTGACAACAACTTGTGACAGTTTATAAAGTAACCAAAATGTCACCGGTGTAATTGCGACAGGCTTGCTTGCGGGATCGCAGAGTGTCTTGCTGTCAGTATACAGCCAGTACAGCCACTATCTAGTGGTTCTCAAACTTTTCTGGCTTCCGTATTAGACTACAGAATTTGTTAAAAATATCCATTATAAGTAAATTAGTAATGCATTTGTACTTGAATGGCTCCAGGAGAAAACATTTAATAATTTCATTATTTTAATCTTCTGTATAAAACCTATAGGCTTAAATAGATGTTGAAAATATAAGCGGGCTATTTTTCTTAGACAATGAGCACATAGTAGTACTAGTTCGTAGTGCTGTACCTCTAAGTACACCTAAGCCTTAAGGATACTACTGTAGTACACCTTTCAGAAACGCTGGTTCTGTTCAAACCACCATGATTTTACATGCTCCATCACTATAATCTCCTTTGTTTTGAAAAATGGCCAATCCTCGGCCAATCAGCATCCAGTCGGGTAGTTCAGTTGGTGCTGACCGTAATTAAGTGGCTATGTTTAGAAGATTGTCTGACAGTTCTTGTTCAAGTTTGTGCGGTCACCTGACTGACACCAATCGGCATCACTTCTATGACAAATGACTGAATGGTGAGTTTTACAGACTGATCTGCTGAGCTAGAGAACCAATCAAGGTATTTGTTAAATCAGGATTGTCTTAGAGTCTGCATTCTGTCCTCTTCATTTCAAACCATGTAAATTAAGTCAATACACAGAAGGTACTTCTACAGTAATAACAAAACAAAGAAAAAATAGTGAACCTCTAGATTCACAACTGATATTTGCAATTATCAGTGGGATATTGAATGATTCTGTGATACAATGTTCCCAGTAAATGCCAAATGGCTTGTACTGTAGGCTTTAAACCTAGGTGCAAACAAACAAACAAATATATTTAATCATGTTTTTTGCCTGGTACTATTTGCAGTGTAATTGGTTTAGATACTGTATTTTCATTGCTGCAGGGCAGCAGGAAGCTGATGTTATTGCTTTAAGTAGTCCAATGGTTACACATGACAGTCACACTCAGTATTATTAGTGGTTGGCATCAGGTCCCTAAACAACATCATAGCTGGTGCAATAAATATCGCTGGAACAATTGTTTTACATCCTGAAGGCTGTTGCATGTGCAATTTGTGCACATGGTTTGTTTGTTGTCCGGATGTTTATCTTTGCATATGAGTGCGTGACTCGTCTATGGCATGGGTACGTATCTGTAATCATATTAAGCAGACAAAATCAAATGTGCCAGATTAAATGACAAAACAAACAGATGCGTGTGCATCTCAGGCAAAGTGACAAAACAACGAGCTGGTAGAGGGATCTAATAAAGCAAACTCTATGGCAGTGATAAGCCATGTTAAGTAAGCTTGATTCCATTTATTAACGCTGTTTACCATCTTCCGTATTAAGCAGAGATGAATGCCGCCCTTAGCAAAAATGGTACTAAATCAAATAAGATTCAAATAGATTTGTTTATTTTTGTTGTTCTCACTTGAAGCATGTTTTTCCAAACTAATGTTTTGAAGTTGAAATATTTTTTTTAAATAAATTTAGACGAAGCTCCCAGTGAGGATAAAAACATTGTTAACTTAATAAAGGCACATTTGGCACGTTAAAGAGTATGTCTCTGCTTTTCTTTGAAATATAAATAGCTGTAATGTCTGAAAGCGACACCATAATGCATCACCGTGTGTTCATGCGTATTTTTATTTATTTTATGTTCTTGCCTTTGTTTGGGGTGGTTAATCGCCGCACCTCATCACGGCCACATCAAGACGTGACAAAGAGTGTGTCGAGATTTTACGGCAATCTGGCGGGACGCTGGTGCGATTCCAACAGCCCGGAGTGTATCAAAACGCATGCCGAAACAGCTGCCGTGCGAAAGATAAGCTAAACTCTCCATCATTCCACTTCATCATTCCACAGCTTCCGAAAGCAACCCTACAACATGCATCTCCATAGACCTGCCTTGTGTGTCACGGTGGAATATATCTCCTCTGAAGGAGTAACCTGAGGAGACAGGAAATGAAAGGGATAGGAAGAGGTAAATATCGACGGTTTATACCTAGCTATAGAGCTGGCATGAATAGGTGGGGGGTGGGGGAAGGGGAGCTGTGAATGAGTGTGAAAGTGAAAGAGAAGGAGCAAGATATTGTACACCTTGGTGGTTTGAACAGTGGGAACAAAAGATAAAAAAGAAGAGCGATAGATCCTCCAACAGAACCAACGTCCTCCCGGGAGAGATGTACCTTAAGGGAAAACCGGGATCACAGGGAACACAGTATGTGTGCCTGCGTGCGTGCGTGCGTGCGTGCGTGCGTGAGCGCGTGCGTGTGTGAGTGTGTGTGAGCATGCGCCCCAGCGGGTGGTTTCTGTGTGAACTCTCACAGTTTATTTATGATGGCATCACACTGACAGTCTCAGAAACCGAACACGGCCTGTTCAGAACCCGGTGCCCAGGGCTTTCTGTTGCCTTTACATATAGCGTCTGTCTGAATCAGCTGAGTTCCCTCCTGTAAAACTGTCCCTTAGTTCATAGTTCAGATGTTTGTAACAGTCCATTTTTTAAGTGCTGTATTGCTGTATGGCAAAATGTGTGTTATTATCATGGAGGTATAGTCTCAGCCTCTTCCGTCCATTAGCGCTATGTCACATAAGCAACTCTGCGCTAAATGGCTGATGCATACTGTATACCCTGTGTGCTCGACAGCACTCTCCGGAAGTGAAGAAGTAGTTTTCCATTTACATTGTCACTCAATGCTTAATTGTATATTAATTGCTATCTAGCATTGCACCAGAATTCTGCATACATACTTTGCAGTGCTGAATTTACAAATGTAAACAAGTATAAACTAGGCAAGCCTAGTTCAGCTGAACCAGAGCAACATAATGTCAACTTGTAGTCATTTTGGCGTACACGCCCCTTTTTGGGGGAAAACTAAACGGAAAAATTTTCAGTTATAAGAGATATAGGTTTTCACCCTTCATAAAAGTTGCTGTGTTATGTCCTGTGCCATTAAAAAAAACAATCCACACCCACATCGGTTCTCTTTGCTACCGAGTAGGAAAAGTGAAGCCAAAAGACACATTTTCATGACTGCAGACTATTTAGGGAAACCTGGGACTCGTAACATAGCAAGTTGGTTCACTGGTGTGTCCATAGAACTACATGAAACATGATGACACAGTAACCTAATATGTGTAGTCTGCATTTTATAAACATAACTGTTAATTAGTGTACACAATATACGCTATAAAGACATAAAGCAAACAATCATAGGCTATATCGGAAAATGACCTCAGTCAAAGTCAGCGTGTTGTGATTGTAGATGGGTAGCTAATAGCTAGACACTACAAATTTAACCCTTGCACTTGCAGAGCAGCGGATATCCAACAAGTGTTGGTTATCCAACGATAACAGTAATCAGTAGCAGATGCAGATTTACACACAAGTGGCAGCCAGCGATATACTGTCCATATAAACTAACAAGGAGAGTGAAATACCACAATCCCCAGTCCAGCCTATAGCATTGCCTAGCTAAAATGGATCCGCACTGTACTAAAGTTAAGAAAAGCAGACTTTATTGAAATTCTGGCATCAGTATTCAGCTGCCATAGTATTTCTACTACTCAAATACCTCTCCCGAGATGTCATTTTAACTTTACTTATACCATTGGTTTTATTTTAATGTATTTCCCTTTCATAAGCTGTCAAACTGAAAAATCAAGGTTTTAAGGAGATTAAAGAACATAGCCTACAGGCAACAGACTTGAGGCATATCAGGGAGAAATGGGACAACTTTGGGATCCAGACACTCAATATGCCTACAGTACGTGTGATCGCTGGTTGACAAAATAATCCTTTGGAATGGTGGAATATTTAATATTTTATCAGGTAAACTAAATTTAGCATATTGTGGCGCCATTTGTGTCTTCCCGAGCGTATAGTACGGCAGCTTTCAATGCAATATGACGCATCTGTCTCTATTGCCAGTTTGGTCTCCTTTAACAGTGACTGACAGTCACTAAGCGACATTTGCTCATTTGGCTGGTCCCGCTACACTCGGTCAATTCAAAGTTACATTTATTTTAAGCAGTAACCGTAGCCTAATTATTTCACAGCTTTACAAAACATTCAAGCAGTGAGTTGTGCCTTTAAGTATCGTCTGACTTGGTCAATGAGTTACGTAGTTGGTCGTCATGCATCCATCCATCCATCCATCCATCTTCATCCGCTTATCCGGAGTCGGGTCGCGGGGGCAGCAGCTTCAGCAAG
>JAODTR010048698.1:0-18496 GCA_025399935.1 Amblyopsis rosae
TTTGCAAGTACGGTAATGTTTACAATATAGGCGCACTCTAAAAAATTCAGCGGCTCACTTGACCAGGCAGATAAAATTGGCGGCTGGCTTGACCGCAGTTAATGTGACTACGTGGCTATGCAACTGACTGCTGGTTTGTTGGTTTGCTGTAGCACTGGTCAATTTTGACTGTCATATCGTATCGAATCCCTATGAGATGCTGGATTGCAGATGCATTTTATAAAGACATTACCTTTTCTAATCTCCATTCCGTTTCCCCACGTTTTTCTGAAGCTATTGATTCACAACGAGACAGCAATCTGATAAAATTGATTTCTAACCGAGACGAAGCCATGTTTGAATTAGTAATTTTTGTCGCAATATTTTGACGTAGCCTGTGCTTCATAAGTGGGAGGAGTCTTATCTCAACGATGTTCAACAGAAAATACAAATACCATAAATAAATAATTTCTTGGTTTATAAACGGAGCATCTAAGCAAATAAGAACAAGGAAGTAATAAACGTTCCAGATTTTTAGAAATAAAAAAATAAAACACTTCAAATCATGTAGGTGAATATTGGATGGATATTGGATGGTGTTCATACTTCGCAACTATGTAGGTGCTTTGTTACAGATGCCCAGTTGTCTCTTTCCTTGGCTTTATAATTCGTCTTGATTTATATAGATGTCGAATATTGACCATTGACATGCCAGTAATCGACGAGGTTGCGGCCAGGTTATCAACACAACAGGGCATCTTGACCACGCCTTTGGTACGGTGGCTTTGGTTGCGCGTAGATTTTTACAAAATAAAAGTGTGATGCATGTGCTGTAGCTGCTTGCATGTAACTTGATGTGGTGTCCATTCCACATAGCAATTAATAACAACCCTATTGCATGGGATTGTGCTGCAGGTCCAATTAACTTAGAAGTGTTGTGGTTGTTGCCGTAAATAAACGTGTAAAATGTAATACTCTTGCTTTAAACCAATCTTGAACCAGTGTGGTGCATCTAGGCTACAATAAAGAAAATATTTTTTGAAAGCAAGGATTTTGTATGGTTTCCATGTAGGCTAAGAACTAAGTTATCAGTGCTCAAATTAGCCTACTGATTAACATATTAGAAAGAAAAAAAAACATACGAATGTAGCAAAATCCAAGTCATATTCTGAATCTTAAAGGCATACTTTACACCAACCTCGTAAAGTAGGCTACTGCTTGTATATTTACAAGATCTGGTAGTGAAGTAGACATTTAACCTTGGATGCTTTAATGGGCTAAATGAGCACTTACCACCAGTGTTGCCATGCGATCCCTTGTTAAGAGAAACTAAACTTTCAGCAAAAGTTGTGATGCCATGACTGTAGATGGCTGAACATGCACATAATCATCTTCTCTCCCTCCCGTATAGTTTGTATGTGTATATTTCTTTCAACATTAAAGGAAATGCTTTTAAATTCAAGACTCATGTCATGTTACAAGCATCATGTACTGTATTGTTCTATTAATAGTAACCATAACAGCCTACACCATTCAGTTCCAATCATTCACTAACATATTTCTAATTGGTAAGACAGACAAAACCAACAGCATTCAACAGCAGTCATGAGAGAACAACATTAACATTATATTATCTTACACTGGAGGCAAATGCGTTTTAGGGAATGGCACCTCCCAATCTATTGAAACTGGAAGGAGCAAATAACATAGTGATGACTATTATAGAGTCGGTAGTTCAATACAATCGGGGCATTAAAGAAATCTTGGCACAGCCTCTGATATTGTGGCTGGGTTGGTGCTTATTTTTACAGAAGGAAAAGTGGCATGTGCTGCTTGCATTTCCCTTTTGCTATGTAAAATGTGACACTCTTCAGATCCTTCCTATATAGAGTTGTGCTGCAGGTCCAAAGTGAAGAACTGAAAAGTGTTATTGTGACAAGGCACCTAAACACTCAAAATAAGTGTGTTAGGTCCTCGCTTCAAACCAGCTTGAGTCGGTGCAGTACAATAAACACAAGTATCATTGAGAAAACACAACCCTAACCTGCCCAACCCTTAAGATTAGTTAAAAAAGATCCCATGAGCTCGTACATGTCATCTGACTACATCATCAACGCACTACATTTTGATGAGCACGCCAAATTAACTTGCTCATTAGATCTAAGCAATGGAAAGGTGCAATTACAACCAGCAGTATTTCCTTGAATTAGAACTGTATTTGCACCTGCATTAGCAATGTGTTTTTATAAAAAAAAAAAACCCAGACAAAACAAAACTGGTCCATCAGGTCTATTAATGGGCCATTATTCAGCCCACATTTGACTTATCAATAGCAACCACAATATATTATTAATAGAAAAAGTGCTTGGCGATATCATGTCCTGTTTTTGTTGTCATAGGACAAGAATTTAACATGTCATAATTTTTGCACGATGACAGCAACCGTTAACAGCCTCCATTTTGTCTCCTCTTCCCCTATTCAGCCCACAATCAGATAGTGTACTTTACATCACATTCATTGGAATGGCTTGTGTTTCTCTAGAGTAGTTCCTATTACCTTTTGACTGACTACAAGTCATACATTTTCTTTCATCTCACATATCTACAGATGCCATCTGTAGGCAGAGGCCTCTATTGACCTGTGTAGTACAGGACATCTCTGGTGCGGACCCAATCAGGCGTCATCGTCCATGAAAGGTATGTCTCGGTGAGAAAACCGTCTTTGGCCCTGAGCGGTGGTGGGCTGCATGTGTGGCCGCTTGTGCTGGGGAGATGATGCACTTGTGGTGGAGGAGGAGTAGGAGGGCGGAAAGGGGGACAACAGTTCACTGTCTGGGCTGCCGATGAACAGGGACTGGGTGGTGTCTTTACGGCGCCGCGGCTGCTCCTGCCTCCTGAGGCTGGGCTTGGCCATACGTGTTGCCACAGCGACATCGCTCTGGCTCTGCGGCTGATGCTTGAAGGAGGAAGAGGAAGATACCGGAGGAGGAGGAGGAGAAGCAGCACCGCTGGGTATGGAGCAGGAGGAGATAGCAGGCCTAACGTTTGGCACAGACGGGGGCCCACCGGGGGCTTTAGCCTGCACGGCCCTCTCGTTGCGCTTGGGACCCCTCATCTGGGAGCCCCCTGGTCCTGAAGACAGGGAGAAGGGGAAGGACCGCGCAGATACAAGTCAACGAAACACAGAGAGAGAGAGGAACCATGTTTTAATGACGCACGAGTAACAGTTCACTGTGGACAAAGACTCAGCGGGCACATGCAAATTCATGCTCACAATTCTAAGAACAAACACCACTTGATAACTCAAGTTACATCAGCAGTGAGTATATGGCCACTGTCGGCAGAGCTATGAAAAGGTGGGTCCCTGCACCAGTAAAACATATATTAGAGCCGTGTGCCTGTCAAATCATATCCTTCAGGCTTGCATCCGTACAATATACTGTAGTATACGTGCTGGAGTGATACACTGTGCATGACATCTAGAAATAACTGGCCTACATTTATAGGAAACCAGAGGCATGCAATATGTGAATCCACCAGGCTACTAATCCTCTACCACACGTGAGAGACACCAACCCTCCATTTCCACCGGGCGCGTCTCTGTCGCATTCCGGCTCCGTCACAGAGCTCTTCGTCAATGCAAGTGAACCGCCAAAGCGTCTCAGGAGCAACCCAGAAGCGGCTCGGCTCCGCAAAAAATAGGTGACAGTTCTATTTTTGACTGAGAAGCTTCTGGGACGCTTTTGACGGCCAATCAGATAGAACTCGAAATGTCGGTTTAGTTTGTTGCTATGGAAACTCAGCGAAAAGCGAAAACACAAAAAGACGCTCCGCTTCTGACACGCTGCCGGTGGGGTAGGATGCGGTGCAGAGGATGGAACAAAAACGGATCGCTGACGCGACAGAACAGAGACGCGCCCGGTGGAAATCAGGCATAATGCTTGTGAAAGGCTCATGGTGTACAGAAGGTAGGAATGCACAGACAGACAGACAGACAGAGCTCCACACAAGTTTATCCAACCTGCTTGGCTACAGAGGAGATGACACCGCCACCATCACTGGTCCAGACCTGCACCAGAAAAAACAGGGGAGGGCCCAAGCAGGCGGCCCAATGAACTGGTCAGAAAGCCACAGCAGAGAGAGGAACAGGTAGAAGAAAGGAGTGCCCGGCGTGACCCCTCTTAGTGCTCACCTTCAGAGAACCGCTGCTGTTCATCCAGAAGGCTCTCCGAGCTCAGTGAGGTCTCTGAATCAAGGTTCTCCTGGTCAGAACCGGGCTGCTCTAGCTCCGGCAGTCGGCATGCCAGGTCTTCTCTGGTGACGAAGAGAAACGTTAGCGCATTGGAGGGACGGTAATTCATCAACAGCTTTGTAGAAGCCCATTCTCAATTAATTTACTTCTCCTGCTTGATGGACTTGATGCGTTCCACCAAGTTCTTTTCAGCCTCAACGTCTGAGTCCAGAGGCTCATTCTCAGGGACCACACACAAATCTGAGCTGGTCTTCTCATGCACCTACACAGATGGACAGAATATTAGCAGAGACATTAGATTTACACCTGGATGAGTCCTATGGCCCAAATCGAAGATTAATACCATTGTTAGTGAACATAAAGGAGGAGAGGCGAGACAGCAGGGTGGCTGGTGCCTGCACCAAGTCATGCATTTCCCTATGGCAGCATTCACTGAGATTGTACCTTTAACATAGATACAGTGCCATAAAGGGAACAGCCATATTAAAAACATTTACCAGCCATTCAAAACAGCCACATCCTTGTTTAAATGCAATGCCTCTGTAAGGCAAACTGTGGCACACGTAAGACAAGCATTACAGTACACATCCCTTCTATTCAAAAAGGCTCTGATCTTCAACAACAGCATGCAGCGACATGACTCAAAGATTCATGCTTTTCCCTTATACACCCATAAACATGCTCTTCACACAGCCATGTATTGTGCTTGCTTGATACATAATACATTGCGATAATACATTGTGTATTGTCATTCAATGCAACTGCTTTGAAACACATGGTACTTTCAATGTCTGGTCCCAGATGCACTTAAGGCCAAGAGAAAAAAAACAAAACAAAACCAACATAAGCCCGGAATCATCATTTCATAACGCCATTGGATGGAGTTTGAGGATGAGAAGCAGAAGATATTCAACCATCCCACATCGCAACAAAGACACTGAACAGGTACCATGCAACGTACTACTACTAGTTAGTAAAGAAAGAGGGACAGAGTATGGGTGGGTGGGGAGGTCAAAAGTCACCAACATCTAACATGCCATGCACAGCCGCATCAGCATGACACTCACAGTACCACTATGCTATATACTGGGACTACCAGGATGACGCTGAAGGATACATACCACCACCCCTTTGTTAGGAGTTGACAACCTGAGAGGTAAAGACCAGTAGGGCTAAGGAGAGACAAGGAACATGGGGAATGATGTTACCCATGGAGTTACAGGAACAGCATGACCTGACACTAGGCTCTGGATCACCTGGGTGCATCAGAAGGGTGAAAGCACTGAAAACACCTCAAACGTTAAGCGTTCATTTCCTGGAATGGATTGGATGGCCAATAGTGTAAACACACTTGATACATTTAAAAAAAGTGTCCTACATTTAAAAATTGTAAAGTCTATTATTTCCAGTGTCCAGGATACAACCCAGATAAGTTATTTTTGTCTTTGTGAAATAGTATTTCAGTCCTTTTGGTTTCCCATACATCCACATACTCAAAATCTAAATGCCAGATAATAGACAATTCCAGAACCCTAACCTTAAAACGAAAGCAGGTTTTGGTATTTTCAGTTAGTCACCGAATCACAGTCAGAAGAAGTACTAACCATTTGCCATGTAGCTATGCCACCTTCAAACAGCTACACTGCAACATTGAGATGCTACTAGAGCAGACCCTTCCTCACCGTATTCTGTCTCTTCAGCTTGAGCTGGGTGACGGCCAGCTCCTCAGCGAACTCCAGCTGCTGGATGGACTCCATCTTCTCATTGTACCTCCTGATTTGCTCATTGAGCAGCATCTCTATACACCTGCAGAGGGACAAAGAACGGCCGACTGTAATTCACAGCATTCAAGGGGGTTAGCGCTTTGATGCACTGGGGGTGTGCTCTCGTCCAGTCATGTGCCATTCAAAGTGGTCATACACTGTCGGTATGATGCCACGGTGTGGTCTTACGTGGTGGTCTTTGCTACATCCCTCATGCTCAGCAGGGGGTCAGCACTGTCTGGGCACCTCAGGATGCAGGGGGCAAAGACTATGGCCAGGGAGTTTGGAGACATACGGTTGTGAGCCTCTTCCTTTGACACCCTGTAGGACAAATGTTGCACGTGCACACACACACAAACACGTTTGTTTAGATTAACGAAAATCCAGTTAAGATCCAATCAGGAATTCTTCCTACTTTATTCTCCTAGAGATGTTGATTGTACTCAAATTAGCCATCTTGCACAAATTGTGAATAAAATCTAGACAACATTTTCAGATGTTAAATACATGTATGCTCATATTGTATATAGGGTTAGTGATGCACAGACTCCCTAACCTGACCAGATGGAAGATGAGCCTCTCTAGTGTGTTGAAGTTTGCTGTCGGGAGCTCCTCCAGCACTTTGTAGACGCTATGAATCTGCTCCTGCTTCTCCGGTAGTTCTAGAAAAAAATGTTATTTACCATATGCACATTCAAATCAGAAGCACAACAAAAATCTCTGCGGTGTAATGCTGCCCTCTAGAGGAGACTGGCATGCTTACCGACAGCCCGCAGGAAGTCATTGTAATGCGTGAAGGTCAAGAGAGGGTCTGGCAACTCCCTCAACCACTGTTTCACCAGGCCTGTCACTGTGTGGATGGGGTAGTCATCTAGACACACCGCATGGGGATCTAGACAACGCCAGTGACATCAGTAGGTTTCAGACCAATTCAATTGCATACAGTGGCCCAAATTCACTGGTTCATTTGTTTAAAAAAACAACAGTACTGTAGGTGTGTCTAGTATAGATACAGTCAGTGTGTGTTTGAAGGAGGGAGACCAACCAGACTCCATCCTCTGGTGCAGCTCCTTGATGCGGTTGGCAGAGCCAGACTTGCGGTAGATGCCCTCGGTGCACAGGCCGATCATCTCCACATGCTCCAACAGTATCTGCAGCACCATGGGCACTGGGTTCTTTTCGCTGACCAGATGACACACCCGGACCCCAAAGTGTTGCCCGCCCGGTTCGTCGTCGATCTGAGGACAGTTGGGTAGCACATTTACTCATGGAACCAACTCCACACTGACGGCATTACTACGGCAACGTCACATTTCTGCACCCACTCACTGTTGCTGTTTGAAACACTAGTGTGGGCTACTGTAGGAGGAGGGGTCTAGAATAATGTACTGTACTATGAGAGGGGAGAATAACGTTCTTTGAACACTGGCCACACAAATTCAACGTGTGTTTCTTTAAACACTAAAATGAGATCTGACTATGAATGGCAAAATACCATGTAACAAATTACACTAAGGTCAGGGATGTGTTTTGTTACTCGTGTACAGGTCTGACTGCAGCAACTGCAAAGCCTATTATAGCTAAGATATAACCTACAAGCTAATATTGTGCAGTCTGGATATTTCAAGGTTTTCTTGAGGTTTTTAACAGACAGAGTTACACATACATACACGTACCTTTTTGGCACAGAAGGCAGAGCAGTCTGTGACTATTTTTGAGAGGCACTTCTTGTGGCATACCATTTTGCAAACTGAAAAACATGAAGGTATATAACGGTAACTAGAAATATATAGCAAAACGAAACACTTTTTTATACATTTTTTAATAAGACCTTTTAATAGAACCATAACCTTTAAATAGAATGTATATAGTGAAATGATGTGCTAGAGAAAGGGATTCTTCTGGGACAAAAGACAAAAAAAAAGAAAAGCATCTAAGCCTTTGTAGTTGTGGAGGAAAGACTTACAGCTGCACATGCAGGCCTTCTCCATGACCCAGATGAAGGAGTTGCACTGATCACATGACTGCATAATGTTGACCTGGTAGTTGCTAAAAACATGGTCCATGGGGCTCTCCATCTAGTGTGATCATAGCATCATAGCTTCATTACGGGTACTTGCAAAGAGCACAAAGACAACTGCGTTGAGGACAAGTCAAGGTGCCAGTGCATACTTACACTCTTATCTTTTTTCCTGCGCTTCTTCCTAGCTTTGGCAGGCTGAAACACAGACGGGAATCAACAGTGTGAATATGTACCTTGAAGCAACGAACGCGTTTTGCATGACTGACTCGTCTCAGCTTCACCTTGGTGGGGTCCGCCTCTTCCTTCTTCATCTCCCCTCTGATGAAGCCGTCCAACACCGACTGGAACAGATTGACAACCAGCTGCACCTCCCCTTTCTGCTTGTCCCCCGCCAAGATGATCACTTTGCTCTTGTAGCTGTTCATCAGGCCTTTGTAGCCTGTTGTGGGTTTCTGGGGGGACAGCAAGGACGAGAATGGAATACAGGACAGCATTCGCGTAGGACAACTCAAACAGGTAGGGGGTTGGGAAACGGTGCTGTCCGTGTGCGTGTGTGTGCGTGCGCTTGCACGGACTCACCGAGAAGGAATACATGGCTTTGATATTCTCTCTGAACTGCATAGTGGCTTTGACAAAAATGAGCTCTGTCGGTGACAGCTGCTTCCCTCTAGAGCGGAAGTCATTCACCTGCACACGCACAGCGGTCAGAGACAGAAGATCAGTAATGGAGCGCTGCAAACCCTCAACCCTGCATTCACAACTGGTGACCGGCATTGCTGCTTCAGAGCGATGGTGATACGCAAGGGTACAACATAATCAAGCCTGGATCAGCCAATGGGAATGTGACTCTAGTCGCCTAGTGTGTACTGCACAGCATCAGCAGCAGTGTTTTCATCATGTGTCTCTCTCTCCACACTGTACATGCTAGAAGAGGCCCTGTGGTTTATAAAGGCTATACGTCAGCCACACACCTGGTTCCCCAGAAACTCGTCCAGGTGCCTCAGCTCATTGGTGTTGGTGATCTCGCGGTCCAGCGAGGCGTTCCACTGCTCAGTGATGCGCGTTGCACGGCTGATGGTGGGGTTGCGGGTGACCCCTTTTCCTGGAGCGTCACTGTGTGGGGATCGGGGTCGAGACCCGTGGCCTTGTGCCGGGGCTTGGGAGGAGGGAGAAAAGCAAACCGCGTTCAGCATAAGATACGTTTACACAAACTGGACTACAAGGGGACAAGTGAGCAATAGAGGGGCACATAATTTATTCCCCCGGCCCTCACAAAGTGAAGCTAGAACTACCGTGCTCTCTGTACACACGAGGAGCAGTGCTGAAAACAGACTCCTCAAAGTCAAGCTGTTGGGTGTGTTATTGCACGAGTCACAGTTTACAGAAAAAGCAAACAGCCAGATTCTTATGCCTGGAATAATAAGAATAATGCACCTTTGTTTTGTGTAAAAAAAAAAATCTCCTTCTGGGAGGTGCACCTTCCAGATGTAGAGGAGCCACTTGCCAAAGGCTTCCCTTAGACTAGAACTGCTATGCTTTAGGGTAGGCAGGGAGACTTGCTTCGTACATTACCTTCCACTGACTTGTCGTTGAGAGCCTGAGCCAGGGTCAACTCTCCATCGTCTGGGGTCTGAGCCTCCTTGTGAGGTCGCTTTTTCAAGATCTTCCTCAGGAATCCAGATGACCTTTATGTAACACAAACAGACATGCTTTGAAGCCTATTAATACAGTACATTGCAGTTCAGTTAGTCATGGTAGGAGGGTATTTTAACTATAGGCCAGCTGCATAATAAATACATTTAGCTGATTATTTGATTTGTCATGGTTAAGGCACATGAAACGATGTAAATAAATCAAAAGACTGACGTTATTTTTGCCACATATTCAAGATGTCGTCATAGCAACAACACAAATATTCCTGACTGATAAATGTTTGGCTGAATGAGTGAACCTCAAGCACCCAACTTTCTGGGGTACTAGCCAATTCATTCAGAGTAAATTCAGTTATCGGGAATTTCCGCATTCGTGTCACTTCCACATAAACGATCCGTGTCTCTCTATATATGGATAAGTGTGTGCACCGCCACATGAGGGAGCTAGCGATGGTCTCGTGACACGAGACCAGCATTTACCCATGAACCATGTGGCTCAGACAGAGGCGTGGGTTCAAATGTGATTTCAGATTATTTATAGTGAAGGGGCTACCGTTATAATTAAACCACATATCTCCTCGACCATAGTCGGACATTTGTATAAAAAAGGTTGCACTTCAAACAGATTATATGTTTATCTTGTGGTTTGAAACGGAGGACGCCCTTATTTCTATTCATTATGGTTTGGAATTTGAGAAGTCTGCTGTGTCTGAACGGGCTCTTTTGAAGGCGTTACCTCTCAGGTGTTGATGGGACCATCGGGAATGGGTCCTGATGTCCTGAACCATCATGGGTCTTTCTTCTAAAGGAGCTGCTTAAACAATCACTTTGGCCGTCTGAGGACATCAGCTGTGGGGTAGAGTAACATTAGAAAACCAGTAGAAGCACTACCATCGCTGTATTATACGAGAACTGAAGTATAAACAAGACATTTATTCTCAAGAAGTGTGTTGTTGGGGCCATTTGGCCGTTTATTGTTATGTTTGTTGTTTTCTTTAATTGTAAACGTTGTTTGTTGCATTGATGGGTTGGTTTATATAGTATGCTGCCTTGTGTAGCATACTATAGTATGTATTATACATACTATACAACACATACAGGACCCAACACATACTATAGTATGTGTTTTGTCCTGGCCACTCCCTGGCCACACACCTGGTTTAGAGTAATATAGTGATTGTCAGTAGGAGCCACGGGGTTGTTTTTTTTTCTTGTTAATCAAGCAGGGCATACAGTTTTTTGACCGCTTTATTGTACATTCACAAAGTCCCGTAATTGTCACAATTGTTACAAGACTGGATTATAGAAAATAAACGTTGGATTACAATTCACGACTACTGGAGTCTCATCATCTTGTCGCACAATGAAAAGCCAAGGGAGCGCGTCAGAAATCCCCAGCGCAAAGTAAAGATAATAGGCCCAAACAGCAGTCTTTGTGGTGTGTATCTGCTTTAGTATCAACCTATTCATTACTATGGCGACAGTTACAGTATGGTGTCAAGGCTAGGTTAGTGTAACACGTGGCTTGGTCTATAACCATACACAAAAACTAAAGTAATGAATCTTTGACTAAAAATAACAGATTATAAAGTAGAATAAATACTGCCAAATGAAGCCTGAAAGATCACTAAGAAGTCAACTACCCTCAGTGCAAAACATATTCATATTCTGTGTTTTAATTTCCACTGGGGCCATTGATGCAAATGTATCTATTTAGGGTAATACATAGTCATTGCAAACATTCTAACCATGCCTCCCAGTTTAATCATATACATAATTAATACAGCTATTAAATAATATACACACTGTTCATACATAACATGTATATTCAATATACAGTATTTCCCCAATCTCACAAATTACAGAAATACTTCATTTTCTGCTTCATAAACATTTTGACAACTTAGCAATTACAGTAAAACATACATTTGTTTGATATGTTTTTTGGGGGGGACAGGCATGTAATAAAGCTATGTGGCTACTGGACTGTGCCATGTGCCACTAACACCCATAGGGAACCATGTCATGGTACCTCACCAATGTCCCCTTAATGACTGTTTAATCTGTCTGATTCAGCTCTGTTCACACAACACTGATCTGTGTGTGCATTATGTTATTTTCTTAGACACACTGCCACACACACACACACACACACACACACACGTACATATACACTGGAAGATGCTGTGCTGGACAAATGCCACTAAATGTCATCTTGACAAGGTCTCGCCCGGGGTGCGACCCCCTCACACACACACACACACACCCTCAACATTATTGATCAATCGCTCACTCGGATATGAAACAAAAAGGAAAGGGGTAGCAACTCTCTGCTCCATCAATTCAGCTCTCTCTCTCTCTGCTCTCCATCTGACATTCAATATAATGGTGGGACGTTAGAGGTCCATGATAGTGTGTTGCGTTATCAGAGGGGGGCATGGGTCAAAGCCAACGCACGCCACATCCATCATCCCACGACGTGTGTGTGTGCGCGTGCGCCAGGCTTTTCGCATCGATCGGCCAGGAGGTCAGACTATACCCGCTGTGTGGACATAGAACATGAGGGGTATGCAATGTGTGTGTGCGTGCGTGGCCATTCACTGATGTGCTCTGACGCGCCACATCTGCGCCGGCCACATGTGCGACTGCAGGCAGTGTGACATTTGGAAACAAGCAGAGCGTTTTGTGCGAAAATGGTACCGAGCTGCCTTTACTGGAACCAGGAACAGACTTTTGGGATGAAGGGTACAGAGGAACTGAACAACGAGAACGCAAAAAGCGTGGAGATGACAATAAGGGGAGAGTCCGGGACGAGTTCGGTCAGTATTTACAGTATCAACACAAATATACTATGAGAATGTATTGCAGCAATTATAGAACATATCCAATAATATAGCATTCCATGCTTAACATGCCAATATAAAGTAATATTGTAATGTCAATAGCTCCTGTAATTAAAACCATTCTGCTCAATAGTACATTAGCTATTCATAGCTTAACACATTTTAAAGATATAATACATAATACATTTAATTTTATTGAGGTACTTAAGAAATTAAAAAGCAATTAAAGCCTCTAAACATATACTTACACGCCAAAACACTGGATGGTGAGATTACCTGGAGTGCATCACCTATATAATGACACAACTGAGCTGTCTGAGCAACACCATTATCATAGCTTCAGCTACAGTACAGGACTTTTTCACCTCTATAAACCACTTTGCTGCAACAACTAAAGAAGAGCAGCATTGGCTCATTGGCCCAAAGTGGAAATATGTAAAAGGCTGGCCAGTTCAAGTCATTGCAGATAAAGACAGAATAGAAGAGAGCACTGCACAGGTGAATTAGAAGATTAACCAGTGCCCTACAATGTCAGCTTCTATACTATCAAAAATTGCTCACCACAAAGCCAGAATTAGTGTGTGTCTCTGTAAGACTTTTACAAGCCTGTGTGTTTCTATGTGAACATGTACGTTAGCTTGGCACATAAGTGAACTGGAACTCGATTTCTCTCCGCCAGCTTTCACGTTCACCTCGCTGACTCTACTGTTGGAAGTCATGTGACCTTGCTGATATACAGTGGGTGTCAGTGATTCACGTGCACATGCTAGCATGTGCCATGTAAAAGCACACATGCACCACACACATTAGCTTGTACACACATACAGCATGCCCAAATGCAGAACACCTGTTTTAGGCTGCATGCCAGCCAAATGATGCATGCACATAATGTATCTAAGTGGGTGGATGCTCTTTCTTGGCATGATGTACAGTACATGACTATAATTAAACAGGGTTATATCAAAGACAGTATGAGAAAGAAGGAATGAAATACATATACAAGGAGCGTACTCTGACTGGTACCATATGTCACAGGGTTAGTATTTGATGGCTGGTGCATCATGGGAAATAGGCAGCTCCATGCACTGGGAAACAACAGCTGTTAGGGCCTGTATTACACAGTTGATCTGCCCTCTGGGGTGGACACAGTTGTCATGCAAATCTCTGGAGGTATTTGACATTTTGCATTCCCACGCCTAAGTTCAGAATTGGAAACTCCAACCAGTTGCCTCCATTGCCATATATCTGTGTGCATTCTACAGACGTGCATTCTTTCTAGAGTGTTGTTTTTATTAAAGGAACACAATATAACACCTTTGACACAAAACGGCTGCTGAAACATGGATGTGACACGGCACTGTGGCCTGCTGGGAAACTAAAGCTAGTGTAACTATGAGACCATAGGCCGACGGACCCCGAAGACAGTGCTCCTTAAACTACTTAATCAGGGTCTGAGACTTTATTTCCTGCTGAGCTCACAGCCACATGGGATGTGGGTGGAGTCACTTTGACCACCGATATCAACACTGTTAACACAGAGACACACACACAGAATGTATGTGTTTGGAAGTGGGCCCGCACTGTATTAGTATATGTTCTTCTGACACAAAGAGAGAGTGAGTAAGAGTGATAGAGATAGAACTATATATATATATATATATATATATAGAGAGAGAGAGAGAGAGAGAGAGAGAGAGAGTAAGAGTGATAGAGATAGAGATAGAGACAGACCGAAGATTGGAAGAGGATTAGGGCAGAATAATCCACAGTCTTATCAAACCAGCAGCTAGACACACACAGCCTGGGGGGACACACTGTGCTAAACGGTGTAAATGATGTAAACTGAGAAGGGAAGACTTGAGGTGTGAAGGAAGGAAGCAATGCATGATAATGTGTGGGAAACCAAGGGGAGATGTAATAAGACAGCAGGGGATGAGTGAGGTAGGCGACAACAGATGAAAGGAGGACATATATGAAGAGGAACACGCACATTATTAATACGACCCCTCTACTGAGTAGCTGATATGCCAGGGAAAGCCAATGTCACTTTGATTTACAATGACCCAAACAAACACACACACACACACACACACACACACAATACTAACGGTATTTTCCACTAATATAATTTGTTTTTTATTTATTTATTTCTCATTAAAATGAAACAGATATTTTCATAAAGACCTGGCTGAAGGTGCAGACAAAATTTGCCACATAAAACCACAAAGCACACGGTAAATGATTTGATAAAAATGTTGATGATAAACAATTCAAAACAGGAATAATATTAGATACACTGAGCAGAAAAAACAGCATAGATAATTATGGTGCAACTAAAGGTCAAAACATCCATGAACTGATCTTTTCTACATTTATTTTTATTTATAAAAACCCAATTTAAACCAAAGCTTTTTTCCCAACCTTCCATGTGAGGTTAAAATGTCTCATCTATTATTATAGAACCTAAGTGCTTACTGTACAATATGTTACTTTTTCAATGAACTTTCCTTGCATAGTGGTCCATTATAATTGTAGAAAGACCCGTAAAATTGCAGATCATGAAGTAGAAAACTATACTTAAGGAGAAAGTAAAAGAAATGTATAATGTAGATAACCGGTGTATTATTGATTTGGCCAAAAGAAAGTTGCCTTTGGTGTACGCGGCAAAACACACTGTAAATTATAGTGGGTTTAAAACAATTGTTAATTGTTTTTTTTTTTAAGACCATTAAACCTGCGGTCCAGCTATGCAAGATTATAGCAATTTCCGTCTGAACTTTCCAATTACTCTCTAAGAGAGGATGGTTAGAAAGCTCACTTCACTCATGCTTTCTTAATGCGGTGATTGCACTGCACACAGGAGATGTGGCAGAGCAGCGATTCATTCCACCGCACCGTATATGTCAGATTTTTATTGCACTTAAAACCCCCATATGACGTTTAGGGGGGCTGTCTGTCCAAACACAATGTCTTCCCTGCATTGACACGGGCTGTCATGGACCACTTACAGCACTCAAGGTAAATGTATGCCATTCATCCAGATTCACTCCACCATCTCCATTTTGCTCTGTTTATGTGAGACGCCTGTTCACATTTAGCATTTCCCTGCACTCCATCTTGCTCTCCACACCCCCGTTTCCATCTTTTTACACTCTGTTACACTGTCATATAAAATAGAATAGCGATTACGGCTGAATTTGATTAATATAAATATGAGACACATTAAGATATTAATTAATTCATCAGTAAAAATATCTGACACATGTTTGTGTGTTTGTTAAGGCCTATATGAGAAGGTGGCACCACGGTAGAAGGACTTCTGAGAAGAGCGATGGACATAAACATTAATAATGGAGTGTGGGCTGAATAATAATGCTTGTTAGGTCATGTAATGTGAGGGATACCAGAGACGACAGGAAACAAGGGTTGTGTGCGTGCGTGGGTGTGTGCGTGCACGTGTAGCAAAAATAGGCAAAGGCAACACACACACACACACACACACACACACGCCTATAACGCACTGGCATGCTCATTAGATGTGGCAACGACAGTCAATAGCTGTAACCTTTACTACTCATTAAATGCGTAAACACACACTGGACTTACGCACATGTACACATGTGTATGGCCCTTCAGCTCTAATGTTCTGTAATCATTGTGATTCCAGCTCAAGAAAAAGTCCTAACATTGTCGCAGGCACACGCACGCGCACACACACACAAACAAACCATTATTGTCAAACCGTAATAAACTATAGTTCAAGGAGAGAACAGAGCCATGAACTGGCCTGCTAGAAGCCATGGAATATGTGTGTGCATGTGTGTGTGCGTGCTCGCACGCATGATTGCGAGTCTATCTATCTATCGCTTCCCGTTTTCCGCCAGACTTTCTCCGTCCCTCTCATCTATTCTTTCATCACGCCATCCGTCTTCCTCTTGCTAGTGACCTTGAGGCCCACTCACATCTTTGACCTTCGCTCATCTGTTCTGCCATCATTTCCTTAATGCCATCCCATCACATCGCCTCTCCCTCAGCAGTAGTCCAATCTGCTTATTCCATTCCTGATCCCATATCTGTGTCAACCGCTCTGTCATGCTTCGTTCCCATCCCACCATTACATGAGTCACAGGTACTGGCACTCTCCCCATGCAGCGCACGGTCAATTGTCAGGTATTAACACGACGCAATTAGCCCCCCCTTTCATCTGTTTGAAAAGGACGTGAACTTTGAACTGTGAACTTTGAGCTGATGTGCGTGGTTTGCTGACAGACGAGATGGACAGAGGATCTGTGTCTGTGGCTCAGAATTGTACAAGCAAAGTTAATTGAACAAAGTCACAGATTTAAATGCATTTGGTTTCAATGGTTCATTATATATAAAAATAGGAAAAAACCTGTGGATTTGGGGGAGGGGCCCTCGAGCTCCGACTTTGCAGGGACGTATACGTATACCCTGTATTACCAATTGCCAGAAATGTACCTGTGACATCACAGATGCCCTGCAGTAACACTGAAGGGATACGTTTTCTACTGACATAACTCTTCTTTGGCTCTGCAGGAGGACAAATCCTGACTTAGCACCCATCGATGGCACCTATGGCACAGAGGAATGCCAAATGACCAGCAAGGCAAACAAACCAGGCCCCAAAGTAAAATGGTATAGCAGCTGTAGCTCTGTAGAGGATGGTCATCATTTTCTCCACAACATTGCGGATGGTCCTGCAGCCTGTAATGGCATGGCAAACATATCTGCAGTACATTTGTAGGAGGCTCCACAGGCAAGCCAGTAGATCATGAGCAACACCTAAATGTTTAATGGTTTCATTGTTGTTATTGTGTATTAAATGTGTTGCTTATTTATGTGTTTCTAAAAAATTTTCCAACTATTCTAAAACAGGAATTTTTTGATATGGTGTGAATGGTTGAAGATAGAAACGCTAGCCATTTAAAACTAAAATCAAACGTACATATCTTATCAATTGTACTGACAAAACTGTGTAGATACAGTATATGCAAACTACTGAGCCCTCTGGTCTATCTATGTCTACAAAATGGCTATGCCGTCATCAAATAATATGTATAGCCTACAATGCCGATTTGTCCATCCTATAGAGTAAACAGGTGAAAGGGACGAGGCTTAGGATTGGTCAATTGTCAGAAAACCCTTTCTTCCACTATTTTACAGTCAGTTCTGTTCCTCCACCCATCTCTTTCTATACATACGTCATTTTCTCAACTGCCAGCCTATGTTACCCCCACACCCCCATTCATTTCCAAGGGGATGAGCTCCACCCACTTCCAAAACCTCCCAAAAAGTTCAGCTACAGTATGTTTGACATTTCTATCAGCCTCTCTCAGTCAGTCATATCTGTGTTGTTTCTGTGTTACTGTTGCTCTCCCAGTAGTTCATATATTTATATATCCATAAATTATTAGGTGATCTCTCTCTATCTTTATCTCTCTGTGTGTGTCAATCTAACCATTCTCATCCTCTCACAGCTTTTACAAATCCCTCCACTTTATGTGTGGCTGAATGACACTAAATTAACACCTCTCCATAATCGGCTCAGAAAAAATATTTACTGTTTTTAGCTAGGCAACGCAATATAGCATATTGTTTGCGGCTATTGCGTTTCCATCCAGTGACCCGAGTTTGCGCAATGTTTCTGCCTGTATTTACGATGAATTTTGATCAAATATTTAACTTTACAGCTGCACAAAGTTAGTTCTGGGTTTCCTACAGGCTCGCTTCTTTTTTGTTGGCAGACGAAACAAGGCGTGCCAGAATGTGTACGTATGCCAATAATTGACCAAAATGCCAAACGTGGATTGTATGGGTTGCATTCTCGCTTTGAAGATATTTAAACTGGTAAAAAAGGAAAGGAAAAATGATCATCTAGGACAGGGTTTCCCAACCCTGGTCCTCGGGGACCGGTGCCCTGCATGTTTTAGATGTTGCCTTGCTCCAACACAGCTGATTCAAAT
>JAODTR010048719.1:0-18490 GCA_025399935.1 Amblyopsis rosae
CGCCTCGGGATCCCCCAGTCAGAGCTTTCCAATGTGGCTCGGGAAAGGGAGGTTTGGGGTCCCCTGCTGAAGCTGCTACCCCCGCGACCCGACTCCGGATAAGTGGATGACGATGGATGGATGGATATATACGCTTATCAAAATTAAATAAATCTCTCAACTCCCACATTAACAGTCATCATGACGTTTCCCAATATGACGGGCAGTTGCGAGCTGCTGTGTGCATGATCGATGCTCTTTAATCTCTGATTACCTCTTTTGGTGTTACTCAAAGTCTGTTTTCCCAGTGCTAATAGTGATACACCTCCTTAATGAATCTGGTCCTGACTCCTGAGCAAGCTACAGCTGCGTTAGTCAGCAGTTTGCTGATAAGGAAAACCATGTCTAGCCTTTTTGATTACAACCTGCCATGGAAAGGCTGATTATCTGCGGGGCTTGTTGCAAGCTAGCCCTGGCTGCTGTCCAGCAAAGTTACGTGCATTCTGTCATGTTAAAACAACGTCAGCAGATTTCACCCTGTGCGTACACTGAGGGTCAAAGCTCCCACTCTATCAGGACCTGTGTTCACCAAACGCGTATTTAGCGCCGAAAGCGAACCACAACCTAATATTCAGAGAGCTTCTCTCCAGCGCATGTTGCTAGGCTACAAAAAACAGTTTTCAACTTCCTTACAGTACATATGATTGGACTATTGGCCTACCTACCTTAATCTCACTCAATCAGTATAAAATCAGCAGGAGCGCCTGTGGAAACTTTGGGGGGGGGCAAATGCTTTTGCATTGAGGGGTTCCAGACAATTGGAATAATGTAACCACACACAAACAAATGTTTGTGAGAAAAAAGACAGTCCACCGTGTGGGCAAAGCAACAAAAGTCAAACATACGGTGAGTTATTGACAATGACGACCCGAATAAATTAACTCATGGACTACTTCGTCAAAGAACATAACCTTAACCAAGAACTTAACCATTATTTACCTTTGGGGGTATTGCTCCCCCCCAAGGAACAGATCAGCGCAAGACAACATACAATGGGCAACACAGAACAAGTGGAGCAGGGGGAGTCAAGTCACTTGTGAAAATATTAATATTTATGATTATCACGATAATGGACAGTATTTTTATCGCGATAAACGATAATATCGCATATATCGTCCCATCCCTAGTTGAGGTGCAACAGGAAAGTCAGATATTATTCTTCTTTAGGGTGTTCTTTCATAGGTTTCATCTCTATATCTAATCTCTAAACACATTCAGGACTAGGAGAAAAGACTTGCACATGCACATCACTGCATAGTACTTGTGACGGCCCTGCCTTGTTTTAGCAGGCCTGTGGTCCTTATTGGCTAGGATAGACCCTAATTAGGCTAATGAAGTCCATGAAGGGCACATGGGCATGTTACTTATATAGGTGTGTTGCAGCACACTGGCCATGTGACTCTCCTGGCACCACACATGCTGTTTGTTGTTTGGTTTGTGTCTTAGTTTGGTCAGCATGCAACACGCACCACATATGTTCAGTACACACACCTACGGACATTCACACCTCATTATGTTATTCTGTTAGTTCGTTTAGTGTGTGTTTAGTTTACGGCTCTTGAGCCGGGACGTAACATACTGTATTCACTCCCACTGCAAACACACAAAATACACATAGCGATTGTCAGAACCTGATAGAGCTGAGCAGCTTTTGATGAAGCATGCTGCTATGGAAACCGTGCTGGAAGCTACTGGGAGACAGTGTGTTTGTATCACGTGCACTCTAGTTAACCCTATATGGCTATTGCACGATGATCAAAACCCATTTGCTCTGCCCCAGTCAAAAGTTCAGACATTCTTCTCTGAAGAAGAGCAGACCACTCTTTGTTTACAACAAAAAAAACACAGTTTACGATCTACATTCCTTCTTTCTACATTCTTAAAGAGTTTCGTAGCTCTTGCAGTAAGCCAGCACCTCAAAGACTGCTGCGCTTTTGTGAACATTCTGTGTCTACAGTGACTTCAACGACTGCACAATTTAACCAAGTTGGGTTGTGCTGGGTCAATAGTGTGATGGACAGTGCCCCAGCCAGAGTTATGAAGCCTCCGGTGGTTGAGTGTCTAAGCAATATCCCGTTATCTGTTATGGTGGGAAACGAATTCTTTAGTCAGCTATTGCAAGCTAATTGCAAGCTAATACTCTTTCTGTCAAATACATTAAATATCTCCCCGCATTTTTCTATCTTACTTTCTCTGTGGGTGTTGAAAAAAATAATCAGTCTGTCAGTCAATCTTATTTTATGATCTTAAATAGTCATGTGTCAATATGGTGTGGCCTAAGCCCTGACATGTTTCAATGATATCTGGATTCAAACTTTATTATATTTGAACTGATAAATATTACAGCTAATTCACATGTACAGATCAGATAAGTTGAGCTCAGCTACCAAACCCTATTGAATCCCCAACCCTGGTACCACATCAAAGAAAACCTCAAAGTCTGAAGAGAGCTAGTTAAGTTATAAAATAGATCTCAACCCACACACACGCACGCACGCACGCACGCACACACACACACGCACACACGCACACACGCACACACACACACACGCACTTGTAATAAAATGCAGGAAGTGGTTCAACAGCAAATTGAATCAGGTGGAGCAGCAATTGCTGGGGACGGAGATGCTCTGGAGGAAAAGAAACCCCAATAAAGAAAGATGGCCACCACCTCTCCCCTAGCTCTGTGCTCTTCTCTAGTCGCCATCCTTCTTCCTTTAAGCACTCAGAGGAGGTGAAACCACATTAGAGGAGTCCCGCAGGCAGAGATCAGCATCTCCAGTCACTGATGCCGGGCGGATAGGCGGGCTGGACACGAGACATGCGGTCCCTTATTGGCGCGGCACCAGGCTATAGCCACTGCACAATGAGCACAGACGGCTAGGATCTCCTGCCTGGTGTCTGCCTACCAGAGCCATGTAGAGGAGAGAGTTACGTCAACTCCGTTCAGTCCAATCAACCGTTTTTTTTTTTTCCCCCATATCAATGGCGGATCGTATAAAATATATTCAATCAATGCATTTATTTACTACTAATAACTAAAATGTGCAGTTATGTATCCGTATTTATCAGTTCAAATTGCCCACCAAGCACTTCCTGGACCTGTTTTGTGTCTACATAAATCATGTGACCATTTGATAATTTAAAAGTTCTGTTGGCGCGACTCTCTCTTCTACATGGCTCTGGTGCCTTCTACACATACCAAGGGTTAGCGCACACACACACACACACACGCAAGCACATGCACGCACGTGCGCGCACACAGGCACGCACACGCAGACACACACGCACACATTGGGACACTCACATTGACAAAATGGACCAGGTTTTCCCGCTCGTTGACTTTATAGGTCTGGACGCCGTACTCTTTGGCCACTCGGAAGATGCGGTTCTGGGTCGGCCCGACGTAAGCCCCGCCGAGATCAACGTACTTTGTCTGCTTGTTCTGGTTAGGGCACACGGGGAGCATTAGCAGACGGAGACAGCTGCAACGTTCTGGGGGTAGGGCAGTGTGGGTCTGACCTGTACGGTGAATGTCCGCCCACCAACTCGATCCCTGGCCTCTAGAACAACAGGATTCAGCCCGCTGGATTTCAACAGCTTGGCTGCACATAGCCCTGTGGACACGCAGGTAGAAAGACACAACTTGATGAAGAGCTTGGCCACACATAGGCTGCCTGCATTAAGAGCTTTATTCAGAGTGTGTGTGTGTGTATGTGTGTGTGTGTGTGTGTGTGAGTGTGTGTGAGTGAGAGAGAGTTATTCGTTATTATTACACCCGCATTTGACTGTGCTAACTGGTGCCTAATCTGCACCTGGTTTAGGAGAACAGCATTGGTATGGAGCATAAAGGAAACCTAAGTCTATTTGTGATCATATAAGCTGACGTAATATGATAAAGAGCATTCTCACATCACATGCAGTGACGACTGTGAATTTCATAAATAGTATTGTGAAGTATAGTAGTGTGAAGCGGCTGGGATGAGGATTAGCATCGCTAAATCTGAGGCCATTGTTCTCAGCAGGATACCGATGGAGTGCCTACTCCGGGTAGTGAATGAGTCCTTACCCCAAGTGAAGGAGTTTAAGTACCTCGGGGTCTTGTTCGCTAGTGAGGGGACATTGGAGCGGGAGATTGGCCGGAGAATCGGAGCAGCGGGAGCGGTATTGCAAACTCTTTACCGCACCATTGTGACAAAAAGAGAGCCGAGCCGGAAGGCAAAGCTCTCGATCTTCCGGGCAATTTTGTTCCTACCCTCACCTATGGTCATGAAGGGTCATGACCAAAAGAACAAGATCACGGGTACAAGCGGCCGAAATGGGTTTTCTTAGGAGGGTGGCTGGCGTCTCCCTTAGAGATAGGGTGAGAAGCTCAGCTATCTGTGAGGAACTCGGAGTAGAGCCGCTGCTCCTTTGTATCGAAAGGAGCCAGTTGAGGAAAGGGAAGTTTGGGCCTCCTGCTGGACCTGCTGCCCCCGCGACCCGACTCCGGATTAGCGGGAGAAGATGAATGGATGGATACATAGTATTGGCATCTATTTCACTTCAGAATATCTTATCAGCCAACATATAAAACGAACGGGCAGGATATACTAACATCCAACAACAACAATAAAGAGTGCTAAATTGCATGTCATTGTATAATATTGCATGTTTGATTTTAGTATGTACGTATTTTGAGTGATCAACTAAGAATTATTGCGTAAATGACAACAGGTGCAAAGTTATAGGAGGCGGCAGTATTTATATGAGAAGTTTGCCTGACGGACTCTAAAAGCAAAATCTATACGATGGAATTAGAGGTGTTGGTGGAAGAGGCAAAATAAACATATTGGTGACCTACAGCAAAGACAAGTGAATAACAAGTGGTCCTATTTACAGAGTCAGGGCTGTGTAGAAGTACCAGATAGTTTTTTCAGCACACACAGAGAATGGTAAACTAGCGGACTGTGTGGAGATATTCTGTGAATTTGACAAAAATGTTAGTAGTTTACAATCACTTACTATAACTATATAGAAGCTGATTTATTATGTTATGTTATTATGTTTGGTTATGATTACTGCTGTTTGACCTACGGTATTCACGGAGCCAGGGCTTTGTAGAAGTACCGGATGTACGGACTTGCTGTACTATACCTTTTAAAGCCTCGGTTATTCTACTGTAGGTATGTACTGTACTGTATGCCTGCAAGTCGTTCACTGGGGTCCAACCTCTCCTACACCAACGCTACACATACAACAGCTCTGCCTTGTAGCCACCGCCCAACAGGGGAAAGGGAGAGGGACCCTTCCACCACAAAACACACCAACCGATCTTCATGTCATGTGAAAGGAGGAAGATGGGGCGGGAGGGGAGAGATGGGGAGATGGAGCGATGGAGGGGAGAGAGTCAACAAGAGAGAGAGAGAGAAAGAGAGAGAGAGCAAGAAAGATTGAGGGAGAGAGAGAAATATTAAGGAAGAGAGAGAGCGATGGAGAGGGAGAGAGGGATGGAGAGAGAGAGAGAGAGAGGGATGGAGAGAGAGAGAGAGAGAAGCAAAAAGCAGGGCACTTCACATCCTTTCCCCATCCTGACTCTGGTTCCACACAGACCTCAGGCAATCACCGTCTTCACTTTAACTCAATCAGACCTTACATAACAGTCACACGCACGCACTCGGATGACTAGTTGGCTTCCGCAGAGGCTCTGGTTTCCGTGGTTTCCGTAGGCCGGGTGGGCACTTCAAGACCCCTGTGTGCAGGGACGCGTTAGTGGGAAATATCAGACGCTCACACCTTGCTTGCTTGTGATATTGTTTGTTACATCCCAAGGCTGCATAAAGCACAGGTCTCGTTGACGCCACGAGATTTCATTTGTAGTTCCGTCACGTGATATTATGTGGCAGTGAGTCCCATTTCCCCACACACAATCACTAGAAGTAAAATACTTGTTAGTTATTGCAATATTTACCACACTGAAAACTTTGAAAATAACTTATATCAATATACTACTTCAACCGTTAACATACCCAATGATTATAGAGCTAAAAATAAAGGCACATTTCCAATAATACCCTAGGTAGACAGGTGACTTTTTAATAGGTCTATGGCTGTGACGCTGCATTATTACATTCTGCTGTCCAGGCGTGCAGAAACATTTATAAGAGATAAGAATGATGAAGGGTGGCGATAATCTCCGCAACAACCAACAGAAGATGCTTCAGATCAAATGTATTTATAGAGCACATTTAAAAACAGCGAGCGTCAACTAAAGTGCTGTACAATTAAGTAAAACAGAAAGGAGTAAATACACAAACCATGAAGTCAAACAACATGACCAACAGATTACAATTCACATTTGCCTACCCATTTCAGACTATCCAATGAAAATAGATACGTTGTAAGGTGAGACCAAAACATGTCACTGCTGGTGGAAGACGTAATATGGAAAGGTAGTAGCAACAGAAATGGCACGGTCTCCTTTCAGTTTTAGCCGTGACCGTGGGGCATGCAGAAGCCTTTGGTCAGAAGACCTAAGGGCCCTAGAGAGGCGGTGGATTGAAAGGAGGTCAGGTGCTGAACCATGTAGAGCAGGGCTATTCAGGACCGGAGTTAAATAGCCCTGATGTAGTGTTAAAAACAAATAAAAGCACCTCAATCAATCCTATATTTTACAGGTAACCAGCGGAGAGAGGCCAATACAGGGGTGATGTGCTCTCTTTTCTTGCTTTCTTTGGTGTTGGTTGGAATGAGCTATCGAGGTAATTATATATTGTGTAACCATAAATAGGTTACGTTTATTAATATAGACATAGTTCTATGGGTTTTGTTGGCCAGGCTTGGCTACCATGCTAATGTAGGCAGGGTTAGTATACTTAGGAGTAATAGGTAATAGTAATAGACTACGTTTTACTTCTATTGTGGCCATCCTAAGGCACACCTGTGCAATACTCATGCTGTCTGACCTGTATCTTGATGTGCCACACCTGTGAGGTGGATGGATTAGAAGTGCTCACTAACACAGATTTAGACAGTAGAACAATATTTGAGAGGAATAGGCCTTTTGTGTAGAAGTATTAGATCTTTGAGTTCAGCTCATGATGAATGGGGGCAAAAACAAGTGTTGCGTTTATAGTGTAGTTACAGCCTGCAACCGGTTTTAATGAATGGGTCATTATCAGGCTTCTAACGACTCATTCATGTGTACACACTCTCTCTCTCTCTCTCTATCCCACTCTATCCCTCTCTATCAGTCTCTCCAGAGCTACCCCCCACACACACACACACACGCACCTCTCCCCTCGACCCCATTGACCAGAGAGCCTAGCAGGAACATACTTTATCATGTACAGTATAACTCAACTTTAGCATCCCCCCCGAGCCTGTTGTTCAAACATACCCAGCCTGCAGGGCTCGGGAGAAAGCACTACGGTCTGTGAGGAGGAGGCCATTCAAGTAAATTAAGGCTATTAAATACACTCAATGCAAAGGTCAGAGCACCTGCTGTCCAAGGAGAAACTGCAGCCATCGCACTCACCAAGGGACAACAAGGCTGGGCGCTTTGATCAGAAAAGAAAAGAACACATTATGTTTTATTTGAAAAGCAAAAAGAGAGAGGATTGGTAATTATGAAGCCGTTGTTGTTAATTCAAAGGGTTTTTACACTGAGCATTCCTTTGTCTTGAACCCACCAGGAGATGATGGCACATGGGGTAGATAGTGGATAGAGGGTCACGACAAGTCACTGGGAATAATTCATAATTCATTCAAATAGAGGTCAATGAACTTGGATGTTGCGAGTAACTTATTTAACCCTGTAGTTTATTTTCTGCTGTTTACTGGTACGTGCTTTCTGTATAACGAGCTAGTGTAGAGATTACAATAGGTTAATTTAGCAGATATGAAGGGCTGTGGTTTGCCAATCAATAATCACAGTTTACTGCAGCAGACAGACTGATGTGGACTATAGCACAGGTGCTTTCGCCTTATCACATCTCATTTCCCACTTGGTCTCAAATCAAAGACGCATGTGCGTATTTTACATGTGCCTAGAGAGGCACTCTCTTAACACAGACATACAGGCTGGCCATTGGAACTCTTTCCTGCTCAACCAAAGACAATGTAATTACTGTTTACCTGTGGGGGGGGGGGGGGGGGCTTTATTATCTTTTGTAGGTTTCCTGTAGCTCACAATAAATACTATAATAATAATAATAGCAAGATTCCTGTGTTCCTCAGAGACTTTTACACAAAGCTATCGTCCTCCCTTGCTGCGCAATACTGTATTTTCTTAATAAAGATGTTAGGGTTAGTGTTATTCATTGAATTTGACAAAACGTGTATTAGCTTTATACAGATTTGCTGGAAATAGGTGACTATACCTTTAGCAGGACAAACAAGCAGGTAGGACTCCATGACGGTGATTTAATATTTCTAATACAGACTCACACACACATATATATAATATTATATATATATATATATATATATATATATAATGTATATTGTTCACATCGATATGTTAATTATATTATAATTATATCATATAAACCGAAATATACCGTGCTATACATTTGGTCATATCGTCCAGCCCTAATCTCTCGGACAAGCGAAGTGTCCTAGATACTGTAGCTCGTTCTCTTTCATGGTCAGCTGTGGAGAACCCCTGGGGGGCTTATGTCGGAGGTTAGGGTCAGCCTTAAAGTGTGTTCCTGAAAGAGTGGAGCTCTCACAGTCTCCACTCTCCTTTCCGTTTCAGTTAATTACATTTTACCTTGATTTTACCATTATCAAAAATCTCTTACAAGAGAGACCTGGCCATGGTAGCAGTCATACATAAGCACAACATTAAATGACATATGCAACATTGTTTTCTTGTGGATTTTGTTACACAAAGAAAAACAGTGTGTAAACAACAGTGTGCTCCTTATATATTCCCTCTCATGTCCCTTCCTCTCCTCTCCTCCCCCAATCTCAAAGCCACCATCAGACCATATCAATCTGACCCATTAGTCTTGTCCTTCTAAGAGATAAGAATATCCAGACAACTTTCTTCTTCTTCTCTTTTGCCATCGCCTGCTATTGGAAACCCTGCCAGCCTCTGAACGACACCCAGGCGGTTCATGCAGTCTGACCCTTGGGCAACAGCGGGGAGATGGCTATCCCTGTTTGCTCTTGTTGTGGTACTCTAAAACCTCACACACACACACACACGCATGCGCACGCGCGCACACACACACGCACACACACACATACACACACACACGCACGCACACACACGCACACTTCATTTCCCTTCCCTGGTTTTTGCCATGTCAATACAATCGGCTTATTACTGGAAAACAAGATAGGGAGGACAGTCCCGGTTTCCTTGACAACTGTTAAGATGCTTGACAAGAACACGTGTGTGCGCGCGCATATGTGTGAGTGTGTGCGGGCGCACGTGCGTGCATGTTTGTGCACACGTGCTTTTGTGTGCCAGAGAGCCAGAGGGAGTAAATGTGGCCTTTGTGTTCAGATTGCCATTATTTCAGAGTGAAAAGACAGAAATCTGCTTAGATGCTCGTTCCTAGTATAGTGACGATGACATGGTCAGCAAATACGATGTGAGTGCAGTTCATTTGAGATGCCAGAAAGTCTTATTTTCAACCACAGTAAATACATCCCCTTTAGAGCAATAGCAGCACTGGACACATACATCCAATAGTGTTGTTGTGTGTCTCATTTATAGGGAGTTTATATTTGGGAGTCAGCGAATGTAAGGTTTACACCAGGTCTATCCAACTCCGGTCCTGGAGGGCCGCACCCTGCATATTTTAGATCTCTCCCTGCTCCAACACTATATTAATAGCCCTGCTTTACACTATGTCAAATTCAGCAAATACCTAGATGTTCATTCTGTGTGCGTGCTGAAAGAAGCTTCTACACAGCCCACTGTCAATGGGAACACAAATAATGGTGCAGACCGCACCACAAAACAGTATCACATGGCTCTGCACAAACTTTAACATTTTATTTTTGTGGGGTAAACTTCTGAAGGTATTGAAGGGAGAGGTGCTTTTGTTTTGATCAAATTCTAATAGCGTTCTATTAGCTATTCTGTAGAATGACTTTCTCCAGAATGACTGACTATACCTTTAAATTGTTTAAAACACTAATTAAAAGTAAATCAAATGTAATGCTGCACAGGATGTTTTTGGAAGCTCGTCATACATGCAGAATCTCCACTTAGCACCTCAGTGATATTTTATACATTGTATAATAGAATAATAATACAATGTAATCGTATAATATTATTTAAATGTGTTATTTAACCTTTATTTAAAAACACATTTTCAGGAGAGACCTGGCCAAGAAGTATCTTATTTAAAACAACATACATAAACAAGTATAAAAGAAACAATGAACCGTAGTTATACACACAATTATACATTGTAATAGGACATTTTAGTTTAACTCATTGATCACATTGTATATAATATGTAAGCACAAAGGTGAACATGTTTAACTGGCAATGTTGTCTATTAATTAGTGCTTCAAGTATTAACGGAGCCAAACAAGTCTGTTTTCAGATAAGACATGGTTACAATGATTTTGTTTAGAACAGCCTTTAGGGTCTGTTTATACTGGTTAGTGATTGAACTGGTTAATCTTCCCCTAGTTCAGGTCTTTCATTTAACAGATGGTTAAGGAAGCCATGGTCATATGCGTGAAGAATGTAAGGGTCAAATGCAAACAGTCAACTGGCTATATAAAGTGTTGTTGTCAGTCAGTGTTCTCTTTTCTGGTATAAGGGTACTTTGGCTTGGAAAATATAAAAAAAAAGAAAAAATGTTTGAGAACCAGGGTTCTCAACTACCGGTTCTAGAACAGTTTGGTCTCTTGACTCTTCTCTTCAACACAAACATAGTCAAGATAGCTCTATGAGATGCAGCAAGGCTCATGGGAAATATAGCTTCTACTCTGGCGAACAGCTGTACGACCGCTTTTCAAATCAATCCTTTGAAACTTGATGTCTAGTCTATTGTGACCGTTGCCTCCGGGATCACCAATGTTAGCTTGCCAATTACGTCTTAACTAATATCACTAATGTCTTAGCCAAGGGATTTTCTCCACGAACAACATTGAGTAAACAAATACAAGTAAACACTCATAATAAAATGGAACTTTCCTTTTACCTTTCGGTACTGTAAAACGCTGTAAGACTTACTACAAGATGCGCTCGTGAGGCCTGACCCAGAATAGTTATTGTGCATGTTGCAATGACATCACCGTTTAACTTGATTTAACGTTTGCACTCCCCAAGACTGTACTCCCCAAGACTCCCACAGAGTTTACAGACCTGTGGGTTAACAGGACTAGCCAAACCACTCAGCCAGCGATAGCAGTTCACAGAGGAAGTGAAGTTATGTTCTGCACCCGTGCACGACAAATGATAAATAAGCCCTTCAAGTTCAGAGGAAGTAGAGAACTGACCTTCAACTTGTGCGGTTTTTTATTTTTTTGTCTCCTTAACTTGCATCCATGCATCCTCGCACGTCGGCATTCTCCCTTCCCCATTTATCTTCCGTTATCTGCCATTTTCTGCATCCTTCCTTTTATTTACGGCCCATTTTCACCTCCTGCAGTTCCCTCATCGGAGTCTCGACTCCAGTGGATGGAGAGCAGTAAGGAACTTTTCTCTCACACATTATTAGCATCACTGTCAGGGAGAGAGAGAAAGGGCTGCATGTTCATGTCGCTCTCTCTTTTTCTCTCTCTCTCTCTCTCTCTCCCTCTAACAGGCTGTCAGAAATGTTTAGTGTTCTCAAGGTAGGTGACAAAGCACCCCCCCCCTGGGGTCCACAATATTTTCTGCTTCGGTTTTCTGGCAAGCAGACAGATTGTCAATTGCATTTGTGTACAAGGGGAGACAACATTTCTCCAGAAAGAGAGAGAGCGAGGGAGGGATGTAGAGAGGTGTGTGTCCCCCCGTTCACCAGACAGTGATTATAATGTGTGGGCCTCACTGACACCCACAAAAGGGCAGCCGAACAGACAAATGGTTCAATTAGACGCCTTCGGGTGACATCAATGCTTGCCCGCCCTTGTTATCAAGTTAGCATTTATCACTAACCTTTGTCTTTCAGCCCTACGATGACCTACAGCAGCCTGTGTTCTTCCCTGGCAGACACACAGGCAGGCAGGCAGACAGACAGACAGACAGGCAGGCAGACAGACTGGCAGGCAGGTAGGCAGGCAGGCAGACATAGAGACAGACAGACACAATCAAACTCTCAAGACAGTCCTGTGCTCATGTAAAGGCAGAGCACAACAAGCGGATTGGCTGTGTGATTCCATGTGGTATGTGGTGTGTGTACAGTATACTGCATGCCTCACACCCGAGCAGTAGCAGAGTTCTGCTGCATATGCCTGTGTAGGGGTGCACAACATATCCACTCAGTATCGTTATCGCAATATCACGTTGCGCAATATCATATAGAAAATACTGCATGAAGTGCAATATTCCGTTTATTTAGGGGAGAGGTGCGTCCATTGGCTGTTTGGCTTAGTTGTGTTTGGTTTAGACAGAACAGTAAGATGTGTGGCTGAGGAAGCTCATGACACAATAGAGATGGAAGAGGAGAGAATGCCTCCTCAGTAGCTTGGAAATACTGTTGTTGTACCAGTCCAATATTACTGTCAGTTGAAAACGTGTTGTTTTGGTATGTTATGAGTACATTTTGATTTATTGTCCCATAACTAGTTTAAAAATACCAGAATTAATATCGATATTGCAGTTTTCTTTGATAATATCGCAATATCACATTTGATAAATATTGTGCACCCCTACGCCTGTGTTAACAGGTCTGTCCTGAACTGGGACTTGAACCCATAACTCCCAGAGTGGGAGACAGGAGGCTAAAACCCACGGGCACAATCGTCTGTCCCTTGACCTTTAAGGTCAAGTTCAAAGCATTTATTGTCATGTGCACAGTTAATAACAAAGTTTCCCCATACAATGAAATTCTTCCTTTGCATTCCACTCTGAATTCCAAAGGAGAAAAATCCGTTGTACAAGGTATTCAAAAAAGATATATATAATTATGGTGTCAGAGAGTGAAGTTTACATACTGCACCTACTGGTCACCATGTTAAACACACTTTAGTGGCAGAGTCTGCCAATGATGTGATTCACACTAACTCTCACCACAGGTCAGTATCTCACACCTGATTGAGCCATCGCTTGCTTTCTGCAATGAACGAGAACAGCAACATAATACGTTTTCCATGTTTGACTTTGCATTCATCCTCTTTCCCATGTAAAGTAGGTCTGATTAATAATGACCGTTTACCATAATATAAAAATAGACAGTTTTACATAATTACACATGCAATGCCTGTTATTGACCTGTTGTAGCTTGATTACAAAGCATACATTACATTTTGGTGATTGTGTATGCATTTTTAAAGCTCTTGTTTTGGAAGAGATATTTTCTTAAGCAGCAGTGTTCTGTATACATTGGTTCACCAACTGTCTGACAGTAGCCTTAACCACTCAACTTTGAATAAGGTGCCTATGTAGCCTAATTGTTTTTCATGTAAACTGTTTGTGTGTAAATCATAGGCTATTTGGCAATAGTCACATAATGTGCTTATCATTTATATCAGTTATAACATCTATTATAACTCAGAGATTTGTCTGGCTGTGTGACTTTCACGTTCATTTTTCTGCTCCTTGAATAGATCCAATTCATTTAAGCCTATCAGCAACCGTTTTTGTGATTGTAGGCTATAGCACACACACACACACACACACACACACACACACACACACACACACAAATGGGTGCATACATAAATAATAATAAATAATAAAAGAAGAGCCATGTCACAATTGAGTACACTGCATGTTCAAGTGCAATCACCATGTACAACAACCCAATCTGAGATAATCACAAAAAGTTGAGAACTATTAGTTCTACTTATCCTGATAACGTGTTTCTACAAATAAAAATAGAAAGTACCTAAAATAATGATTGCTACACCAGAATGCAAGAAATTAAGTGTTTATCCCTCAGAATGTCCCCCCAAAATGTGTTCCCCCCAATGTTGAGGTCAACCTCTTTGTGATATGTGGGGAGGATATTCTCTCTATACACAGCATCCTTCAGCATCCCCCGGACTCAGTGAGTGCGAGTTTTAACACATAAAATACGTGGTGCCATGTTAATTTCACCGTATATTGACACACAAGCCTGGTCTGCAAACCGCGTGTTTTCTTATTGGCTAAAAGGCTACTCGTAGGAAAATGCTTCTAGAAAGGCTATACTGATCTTTGATGAATTAATACGCACACTCATGCAAGTCAACAGTTACCCATTGTGACAAGCGCTGGCCTCAATCTGTTAACCAAGAAGACAGACTGAAAAAACTGAAAAAAAAGTGCATTCGGGAGATATGGTTTCACGGAAGATACGTGCAATACAAGAATCACAATGCATAAACGGCATGGCACCGTGTGAAGACGGTGAGCATGCTAGAAGTCTGTATTGTATACAGTTTAGCCTACTCTGCAAAACAATATTATGCTCAGACCAGCTTCAATCGAGTCTCTCGGCGTGGCATTTGCAGGCAGCGCCGCGGTAATGAAGATATGATGAGCAGAGCAACAGTTGTCAATACATTTAGCCTATAGCCTACACGGGCAGCCTATTACTGAACAGTGATCGGAGCGATGGATTGGATTATTGTAATATCCATCCTAACTGCAAGGTAATACATTTTAGTCGAACGTACGCCGATTAGTTTTGCCAATGCGCGAACACGGACTGCATAAGTTTTCCTAAATACGTTATGTAAGTTGCACTGACCTGATATTCCTCCCCCGATCACTATAACATCGTAGGTGTTGTTCGGTGCGGTCATCTTGTCGTCTGGGTGTCTTCGCGTCGGTCCTCTGCTGCTCCCAGCTACAGTGTGTAGCCTGGCTCGCCGCTGAACGCGCCGCGCACAGAGGGCAGCATCTGTATTTAAAGGCGCGGGCAGGCCCACTTTCACTCGACTCCGCCTACTGGTTGTAGGTTCAACTCTAGACCGGTGTACAGTTATGGATTATACATTTAGTGTCATGGCCTCGGAGCAAAGAGAATAACTTAGAAACACCGTGTATCAGGTGGACTTCGAGCCTATTCAAGGTCTCATGAAGGCTTATCAAATATTGTGAGGCTATATTATAAGTAATGTTTGACATGGGTAGATCATATTGTGTAATAGGCTACCTGGTAATATTGGAAGCAACAAGAACATTGCCTCCTGCCCCTCTCATGTATAGTGGAATAAGTTAGAACCTACATTTCGCTTTTAAAATAAATGGGGATGCATATGCGCTGACAATATTCTGGATTTATATGTGATTTCTTTTTTAAAGTATTTAACATATTTTGCCTTGCCTATATATAGTTCATAAACCCATATTTTTCTTTCAAGGTTAGAAGCCTAATGTTTTCAAAAGGCTCTCCCCATAATATGCTTATTGTTGGATGTCTAATGTATTAGGACATGCAGAAATGTCAGTATGCAGAGAAAGGTGTACTGGGGCTGACCAGTCTCATTCTTTTATACGTTTATTTGATCAGCCAACGATAAACACACCTTTAAGCCTATCAATAATACAGTTGTATTTTGTAGTTTCTGTTGCCCCCTTGTGGACGTTTTACAGGTTTATTTCAAATAAACCTGTATTTGAGCGTAGGCAATAACCTCTCCTTTCTGTCAGAAGCTTTGCCCACCACACACTGACAACACAATGCAAAGGCTAGGATATTATTGTGTGGTGCCATCTGCACCACTTTGTTAGTGTTACTATATACAGAGGCAGTGCTGTGTGTAGGCTACACACATCAGATTTTACCCAGCACAAAGAACAGGCAGCCAGCAGACCAAGGAGATATAGCCTATTGTTAAATTGACAGTGCAAAAGCTTACTGTACCTTTAAGTCAACGAGCTGTTGTCACATTACATTGTAGCCTACAATATCTTGTTTTTCTTGTCACCTCACTAGTGTCATAACACTAGCCTACCCCTAGATGGCAACATATAGGCGAAACAAGCAGAGATGCCTGCTTACAATGTAATTAATCAAATAAATGTATTAAATACTGAGATTGGCTAATATGCTACTAAATACACTTTAGCTAATGAAAATAAATACAATAATAACAATAGATTTAGTTGTCATGTTCTTTTAGGTGAAGCAAAATGCCCAATCTCACTCTCTCTAAAGTTTACAGTACCGATAGTCTACGGCCATCTTGGTAAAAAAACAATTGCAAAACATTGACATTTGGTGTTTTTACAGCCTGGCTCAAGGGCCATAAACTAAATAAACAAATAACTAACAGAATAACAATAGAATGAGGTGTAAATGTCTGTAGGTGTCTGTACTGAACATATGTGGTGCGTGTTGCATGCTAACTTAACTAACAGAATAACATATTGAGGTGTGAATTACTGTAGGTGTGTGTACTGAACATATGTGGTGCGTGTTGCATGCTGACCAAACTAAGAAACAAAACAAACAGTATGTGTTGTGCCAGGAGGGTCACAGAGACAGAGTGCTGCAACACACCTATATAAGTAAGGTGCAGTTCAGATTATAGGACTTTATAGGACTTTATTTCAATTATTTATTGACAATAATTAAAGGAGGGGAACATCCAATTGTATTATAGTCTAGAGACTAGTCTATACAGATAATACATCCGTTATAGACATATGTATCTGTACAGATCATATACAGTAAATATACTGATAACCTGTATATTTTACAGCCTAACGCAGTGCTCAAACCGCAGCGCTAACAATGTAGTAACTAGACAGAAAACATTATATTGTTCTCTTCTAACAGAATCGCCATGTTCTTTACTATTCAGACTGTGGTTATGGCAATATAAAAATAGGCTACTGTTTAACTTTTGATTGTGTTTCTTCTCTATGAACAGCAGAGGGTAGCAATGCTGTATAAATGCAAAATATTCCCCGGCTTGTTTCAACTAGGCCTATTTGACTTTTAACCACGTTAACATTGTAAGATCCATTATGCACACCAGTCTTTTTTAATTTTTATATTTGGATGAATGGATGCATACATTTTCATATGGTTGTTATTCTAATAGTTTTTATGCGTAGGTCCTACCTTCTAACGCAAGTGCCAGTTTAAAATGTTGTTTCTTTCCATTCTCTCTGGTTTTCTATGATGTTGTTCAGCTGTTAGAAATGACCCTCTCAACAAGATGCACACTTGGCAAAGTGTGGCTAAACCTTTGTTCTTTCATAATAATGTTTGTGATTATGCATGAGGGCGAGAGCATATTCTTAATGTTTAATATGACAGTAACAACATTGCCTGTCTCACACCTGGAGTCTGTCTATTGTCATTTGAATGTGATGCTTTCTTATTGAAATCAGGAGAGAGAGAGAGAGAGAGAGAGAGAGAGAGAGGTCTCTACAGGACAGCCATGATAGAGCAGTTAGCGGCATTCTGTCACTGCAGCCACGTAATTATACATTCTTTCCCCATGTCACAGAATGCCTCCTCTGTGTGTGTGTGTGTGTGTGTGTGCGTGCATGTGCATGAGTGTTTGTCTGTTTGTATGTGTGTGTGTGTGCTTTAGTGTTTGTCTGCCTTTGTGTGTGTGTGTGTGTGTGTGTGATTGTGTGGGTGTGTGTGTGTGTGCGTGTGTGAGTGTGTGTGTGCTTGTCTGTCTGTCTGTCTGTCTGTCTGTGTGTGTGGTTGTGTGTCTGTCTGTCTGTCCTGTGTGTGTGTGTGTGTGTGTGTGTGTGTGTGTGTGATTGTGTGTGTGTATGTGTGTGTGTGTGTCTGTCTGTCTGTCTGTCTGTGTGCGTGTGATTGTGTGTATGTGTGCGTGTGCGTGCGTGAGTGGGTGTGTCTGTCTGTGTGCGATTGTGTGTGTGTATGCCTGTGTGCACGCACACGTATGTTGATTAAAGAGAGGTGCAGGGAGGGAATAAAGCAGAAAAATGCATATTAATCTCCAGAGTCAAAGAGAAAACTGTTTATTTGGTTCACGTGTAAAGCAACCAGCCGTGCAGTCAGATGTGCTCTGGACTGAGATATTTCACAAGGGAGGCTAATGTTTCAGCTTGTGTGTGTGTGTGTGTGAAGGAGAGGGTAAGTTCAGTGCACTGCGTTACAGTAATCACAAGACCTGACTTTGATTCTCACGTGATTACTGTTACATTCCTATTTCTAAATATTCAAATTCCCAAATGATGAAACAATAAATTCTTCCCCGCACTTTAAAATAAAGGGATTTACACAGGCTTTATTTAATTATCATTTTGGGTTTTCATACAATTCACTATTCCACTGTTTTGAATTTAGACTGAAAATGCATATATATACATATATATATATATATATATATATATATATATATATATATATATGTATATATATTCGAAAGTCTC
>JAODTR010048730.1:0-18488 GCA_025399935.1 Amblyopsis rosae
TTGAGCCACTCGCAGCACCTCGTGGTTCCAATTGACGGCCTTGCAGCTTCGTACATCATCCATTAACGTTTCCAGCTTTCTCACATGTTCCTCGCATACACCCTCAGTTGTGCTATACAATAAATTGTCTCCTACTAGATTTTCAATAACTTTTTCAGCTAAAGCAGTCAGTTCATCTTCAGCTCTTGCATAGATGCTTACTGTGCTCATAGCTGTACTCGTGGTTTTACCCATTGTCGGTCCACAAGTCATCGATCTCTGCAAAATTGAGCGGAGGGTTCAGGTTGTCCAAATGTAGATTGGCGTGAATCACCCTGATACGTTCAAGGACGTCTTCGTAGCCTGCTAGATCATACAGAAAAGCCTCTACGGCCCTGTAAACTCTTGTTATCGATATAGAAATCCCCAGATCCTCCAACACCTTGTTGTAGATGTTAAGAAAATTACACTTCCACAGCTTGACATTAATGGCCTTGGTGTGTGTGCTGTAGTAGTAACGGTCACACTCAAAGAGACTAGGCTGGTCGGTTAAACAGCCGTTACAGTTTTCAGTCCTATGTTCTTTTATGACTTTGTCCAACAGATGAGCGGTCACTTGTAGCACCGTCTCAAGGAAAACTTCATTCTGGTCATAGTCCTCCTCAGGCCGGATTATGAAAGCGGTATAGACTTCATCATCATCATCATAGGGTCTGTGAGGAGAACGCAAGGGTGTAGGAGCTGTCGTGCAAGCCTTGTTCTCTGAGATGGTTATGAAAGCGGTATAGTGAGCGTCCTTATATACACGCTGCTTGGGAGGTGGGCGGGGTTATGGGAGGGGCCTTATGATGAAGCTGTCAGAGTGGGGAAAAAAAAGAAAATAGATGTATCAATGGATAATAGGGAAGGTGTTTAATACATAATGTGCACGTTTTCCGGACCCAATTTTCTGCATTCCAGGAGGGAGATAGTTTTCAATGTCACGATCACCCCCATCCATGTCTGATTCGACTGCTTCCTGCGGGGCACCATCAGCGACCACTTCATTGTGAGCACGTTTTCCCCCATCAACGACGTCTTCCCCCTGAGGCCCGTCAATCTGTAGATTTTCTGTAGGGCCGTCGACGCCCCTCGCGGTGGTCAAAATACCAATGTTTGATTTGGTTAAATAGACCCCTCATTTTCTCAAAGTTGTCTTCACAAATGCAGATAATAGGCTTAAAACACCACTCTTTTTCAGCCACATGGACCGGTGTGAAATCGGGCCCTGTTAATGCTCGAATGTTAGAGCAATAACGAATCAGTAAGTAGGTCCTTGATCTACTGCAATCCATGCAAAAAGATGCGTTGAGGTGCCCGTCTGCAATGAACCGGCAGCTAGGTAGAAAATAAGAAGCTTTATTTTCAATGTAATGCATCATTTCCTTAACAAAAGAGTCCAGGAATAAAAAATCAACGAAGGCTAACTTCAAGAAGGGCTTGCGCATGTTGAAATAGGAATCACCCGCTTCCAAGTTGAACATTGCTATGCTACCATCCTCAGATGGTATATACCCTAAGCGACGCTCATACTTCAGTTTACAGCTTTGAGGGGCCATGTTTGCAATCTTCACAGTTTGAAGTCTCACTGCATAGTGAGTTTTTAAAACATTCTCAGACCGGTGGGGCCCATCCCGTGATGTCACACTACAGGGAAGGAGACGACTAAACACGTGGGGCACTCATGATTGGCTAGGAATAGAAAATTCCCACGATCAGGGACACCTCCCCCGTGACGTCACACTATAGGGGAGGGTCAACGACCGGATGGGGCTGGACCTCGGGCCGGAAGTAGGGAGGCGGGACTAGGGGAGGGTCAACGGCCGGATGGGGCTGGACCGGAAGTAGGGGCGGGATTAGGGGTGGGGCACCTGTCACTTTTGGAAGTGGGCGTGTGAGACGAAAGCTTACCTTCTATTCTCTCTGTTGGCTTCAATGTGTGTTCAGTGTGTCCCTTCCCCTTCCATAATGGGTGTTGCTCCTTATGTCGATAATTGTGTTATAGAAAAGTTTGCCATTTAAAAAATAATTAAGGATGAACTTGTATTTTTAAGACAGTGGGAGTCAGTGTCCATGTCATATTGCAGACTGACCTTCTAAATCTAAACTCTCAGCACAGCGTTGATACCCACGGACATGACGGTGCTTGAAACACTCTCGCAAAATAATTGCCTAATCGCCTACTAATCCAAGATGTTCATTTTTCCTTTTTAATAAACTCTGGCCTGCTGACGCTTTTGTGTTACTTCATTAAGCTATTTATCAGGCTAGCTTTTTCCCATTGAGTGTGCAGATTATTCTTGGCTTCCCAACCTGCCCCCTATGCAGTGCTTATCGCAATAGACATGTTAATTCAACAGGCTTTCACCAACCATCATGCAAATTGACATCAGGAGAAAGCGGAAAAGATGGCTGTAGAACATTAGAATACACCAGAATTGCAGGTCCTTGTTTGCGGGGTGGATTTTTCGTTATTCCTCTAGTCTCAGCCTCGTACGTTCTTTAGCACTACGCAGTGTTGCCAATTTAGCAACTTTGTCGCTAGGTTTATCGACTTTTCAGACCCTCTTAGCGACTTTATACTAAATATTGTAAAGCGCTTTGGATAAAAGCGCTATATAAATAAGCAGTCGATTTACCAGGGAAAATGGGAGACATATTTGTTAAGCTGTCAATAACTTGTACTCGAGTGGATTCAATGAGTCGATGCAAATGAGTGCATGTTGTCATCTGGCGACTTCTACCAACTTTTGGAGCTGATACTAGCTACTTTCATTGAAACAGAGTTGAACTACAATGGAAAGGAATATTCTATTAATAAACGTTTACAGAAAGATTTGGACACCGCATGGATATCGACCCACCTGTAGTGGACCTGCATGATATCCATCAGCGGCAAATTGTTTTTACATTAGGCTTAGGCCTACTGTAGACTGTTTTACATTACTATAGGGCTATATTGCTGCAACCAGTGGCCATTATTTTGGCATTTCTGATTACAAAACAAGTACAAAACAACGTAATAGTTTTTTTTTATATTTAACATATTTACAAGTACATGTATACACCCAATCCATGTGCTCCCGCAGCTCTGGGTATACGCAGGTACTCAATTGATGCAGGTCTTTAATCAGTTTACAAGTGTGGTCAGTCACAATAGGGAATTTAAATTACAATCTGAAAACATCCCAAACCCTATTTACCATTGTTCCATGCCCTATAAGAATAGCCCACATCACAGTGAAAACGATTAGCACCTTAAGCTAGACTCTTTCTCCAAAAATTCCAATGAAATGTAAATATTTTAATGGGCAATGGAAACGCTACTTTGTGGATACTTTGCATGCTGTTGACGGTTATGTACTGTATAGCTATGCTAAAGTTATATAGCCAGCTGTTAGATAACAAGTCGCTTATACTGTACATTATAACAAAAGTAACACGGTTGGTAATTGTTAGATTACTTGCAGTACATGTCCTGTAATAAATAAACATATATTTTCAGTCAGTAGACTCTTCTGGACGCTTTGGGTTTAGAAGTTTTGCTAGCGGGAGAGATGAGTACATGGCCCCCGTAGGTTAGGCCATGTACTTTGATTAATTGATTCAGCCCATGCTGTGCAGTGTTTCTATATTCAGAAAAGATTGTGTCGCATTTAAAAGTTTGTGTCGCATTTAAAAAAGACAAACCTTTATGAAATGTAAAATGTTGTAAAGCCTGTCTGAACAGTTACATTTCGTATTATAAGATCAAAAGCCGAAGCCACATCATAGTCAGCTAAACAGATATAAAGTTTATAGAAGCTGCAAGATGACCTGTGAATTACAAACGGTAGCATAACAAGTACCGGTACGGTAGTTTACGATACGTGACACAAGCTTGAGCAACAGAGACTCAAATGTTAAATGTAAAAAATAAATTTAAAGACTAATATAAAATACTTTACACTGAAGGAAATTAAGAGATCAGGGTCGCGTAGATCAGGACTTCCCACCATGTTTCCATACGGGAAAAAATACTATTGTGTGATGCTTTGAACCACCAACCTCAGAACTCATATAGCAAAGCTTAAACGACTGACCTAATTCGTTATTAGAAACTTAATATAGAGGGGCAGCATTTATTTACACATGAGTACTCGCATGATGGACAACTTGCAGTATATAGTAACTTGTAATGGTTAAGAGTCGTTATTAAAAGATAACCGACAAAAAGGTTGGTGGTATAGACTAAGTCTTCCGTCTGTATATTCCTTCATACATTAAAGAAATAAACCAGGCACGACTCAAACATCACCTTGGAAGACTGCATGTGCGCGGCAGCGTGCATATCACAGCAGAATACGATAAAAGAAAAACCACTGCAACAGTAAACAATGTGTCGCAAAGAGTCATGAACCCCCACAAATCAGAGAAACGTTACAAACGTACTATACTTACAGGCTATAATATAATTTACAGTATAACTTACTGTATAAAAAATATGTGTAGCCTATTTTTGAAGAAATAGGTGTAGCCTATTTTTGGAGAATATAAATACATTGAGCAATTTCTTAGTACTGTATCTCGCCGCTGATGAATAGACTAAACGAAACAAAAAAATAAGTATTTTCAGAAAGAATAAAACTAAACTAGCAAACCCGGTTGAAAAATGAATTAATAAAAAATCTGAATGTATACTATACATAAAAGCTACTAAACTCAGCAAAAAAAGAAACGTCCTGACTTTCAACAGTTTTTACTTTCAGTAAACTTAATGTGTGTAAATATTTGTATGAATACTTAAAGAGTCAACACCATAAGACATAAACTAAAAATATTTCACAGACCTGTGACTAACAGAAATAGAATAATGTGTCCCTGAATGAAGGGAGGCTCAAAATCAAAAATACCAAGGATGGCAGGACGTAGCTCCCTGATACCCAGCTGTGTCTGCAGGTCTGCAGCTAAAGTCTGCAGTCACACTGGACACAACCAAATTAACATTTACCTATGGGGGTGGCCATGACTGTTACCCCTTTGTTCTATGCTGTATAAAACTGTAAACATGCCTTTATTACCTCAGAAACGTGTTGGTGGAACTTTAACTGGTGAAACCATACGTTCTTCCCTGCTGCGCACCATTGTATTATTAAAAGCCTGCTTTCCTGATTCAACGCTATCCAACAACGACTATAATAAAAAAAAAAATTTAAATCCTTAATAGGTTTGCTCATATCTCTGCTTGAACCTTAATATGGGTGTCCCTCACCATGCTGACATCTAATATGGAGACATTTTATTGTGGAAATTTGCACGTTGAAAACCATCTCCATAACACATTGGCACTATATCGCACAGACACATGGCTCATGTTTGAACAATATAAAAATAGTTTGAACATTATAAAAATTAATGTTCTTAATAGGTTTGCTCATATCTCTGTGTGATCCTTATTGTGGCTGTCCCTCACCATGCTGACATTAAATGTGGAGACATTTTACTGTGGAAATGTAAAGGTATAGCATGCCATCTATCTTATTATCAAATATGAGCTGCGTGACTGTGTAACAATGGTATTGATATACATCTTTAAATTTCACCAGTAAAATGTGTGCATATTTCTTATATAGCTTTACATTTCCACTATAAAATGTAGCCATATTTGGCATCCACATGGTACTGGACATCTAGAATAATAATAAACAGATATGAGCAAACATATAATATTAAGAATATTATTTTATTGCCAAATATGAGACACAACTGTGACATAGAATATGGGAATAATTAACACAGGTATGCATTTCTTTACATTTCCACATCTAAATGTCTCAATTTGTATAGGAATAGTCTAGAGCCATCCAAAACAACATGCATTGTGGGCAAATCTATTACATTATTTTAAGTTAAATCTGTATATTGTAGCAATGTTTTATTCTAACTACCTATTTATTTTAATAGACACATAGGCACGCATCAAAACCTAAACGCCGGCTGGCAAGACCGTCTTTTCACGAACGCCGGCTCGCATGACCAGCATGCTGATACAGCAGTCAATTCATCGGGTTCCGAGAACCGTAGCCGTCAGAAACTATAAAGAATTGTTCGGATATAAAAGTCAATAAAGAGAAAAGTTGAAAGTGTGGCAGCTAAGCTCACAGGAAGAAAGAATGGCTGTATCAATGAAATACATTGGTTTTATACTAATTTCCTCCTGTGCGGCATGGATTTTTGTGAGTCTCAGCAACAGCACACCAACAGAGACAAGTGCAGCTTTCCATGGCGATCTTCTTGCACAGTGAGAAAGCCGGGTCCGCACAATATGGCGATATAGAGAGTGTGACTATGTAATGGTGGCCAGCCGGTTAACGCTGTGCAGTAGCCTACTCTTAAATTACGTAAATCTCACTCTCTGACACATTAAGAACACTCTAGTAAAATATACTAGCGATCCCTTTGGCTCCTTGCTAAGGACATTGTTTTGTAATCCACGGCCGCGGGAGAGGGGTACCCATCCCAGTGGGGACGGAATCTGCCACGTTTGTATGCTATATCAAGTGTTTAACAGACATTATTGTGTTGCTTACAAAATAAACAGTTTATAGCATTTAACGTTTTGGCTTTTCTAACTGTTATCGTTTTTTCATTGACAACCCTGTTGCCTTATAGTGGAGGGGACACATATTTGGTGAGGTTTGGTACTTTCAGTTTGAAATCGCCACGTTACAGAGTCAGATTTTACTTTGTGCTGCGCTCCACACATTCTCACGGCAACCCTAGACTTTGCGGTGCGGCCCGCACATTCGCACCTCACGTTCATTTTGATACATCACACTTTTTGCATTCTATTTAATATTTATCTTATGCAGACTACCAATTTGTGCATTTTCTGCATCAAGTTATTATGTGGGGGAATGATACAGATGCATTATATAGCCTAGCCTAAGGACTTTGAATTAGTCACAGGTTTCCTCTTCACAAATGTATCACGGAATTAATCAGCCAATTTTTGTTAGCCCATTTAAAGGAGCGGAATGATGAATGAACGTGAAAAGTCACGGCAGCTGGACAAGTCTCTATGTAGCCTAAATTAATGGGATACAAATTAGTAGCCGATTGAGCACCAGAAGTAATTTACAAAATGACTAAAAGGTAGGCCTACACTAAAGCTGGTGAAATAATGTAGTCCTAGGCCTGCTACTTAGTTCTATCAAACATTCCGACGAGACAAAGGGCTGTCAGACAGGACACGTATATGGCCATATTACACGCAAGCTATGAGCAGCGTGCATATGTGTTTTACTGTAGCACATGTTACCAAGAAATAGCCTACTACTCTGGATAAAAAATGTAAATAGCCCAACCGACTTTGCACTACAGTTCCAGCCCGTCAAAAGTTGGGGGTGCTGCAGCGTCCTTAGCACCCCCACGCCCATGGAGTCAGGGGTAGACTATCAGTAGCCTAATTTAACTGGCCTATCAGTTTTCTTTAGAACAGTTCATAATGTAACATATCCGACCCATAACGAACATATAGGCCTATAGTCTACAGAGACAGCCGTCCTCTTATTTGCCGCGATTCACAGTCTGAGGGGTTGCGCAATCACACACACCTCATGTCAACTCAACTGTAGACTATTTGTAGCCAAGGATGATTGTGATCATACAGAAAGTATGTATATGATATAGTATCTTTGGTTTTAGCGAATACTGGTGAGCTAAAATTACTATGTAATACTATAAAAAATATATTAAAAAAATTAATTGTAATTAGGTCATAATCTTCAATGAGAGGGCGCAGTAGATCATCTGAGGGGGCGACGCCCCCTTACGCCCCCTCGTTGCACCGGGACTGGGTGGGACAGATGGAATGCTACAGTATAATCTTTATTAAATTGTTTATGCTTTTGTTTTTGTTGTAAATATATCTCTTAATATGTAACTGCAAATATATGTCCTTTATCTTCTTCTTCTTCTTCTTGTTCTTCTTCTTATTATTATTATTATTATTATTATTATTATAAAAAAAAAATTTAGAACATAGGGCCTAACAATTAATGATTATTGTTTGGATTTTTCTTTTGGACTAGCCTAGATCAGCCCATTACTAAAAATGATTGTATTGGATTATTTACAGTTAAATAGGATTATTATTAATAGCCTAGAAAATGCATTCTAGACATGCCCTCATAGCCTATATAGGCATTTAAGATAGAATACATCACCAGGGACAGTCAGACCTCTCTCTGTCGTTCTCACTGTAACTAGTTCTGTTAATTAACTATGACACGTTTCAATGAATGCCATAACACGCGGCATGACCGCATTAGCTGCATATTTTAAGAAATGCTTTTTAGTCTATAAGGCTCTGAATGAAAATGTCAAGCTCTTAAAATTTATTTTCAACAAAAGCAATTAAATACTGATCTCTGATTTGATCAATTTAAGGTGGGATAAGCAATTATTATCCAATACAATATTTGTCAAATTCAGCTGATATCTCTTCAAGGTCCACTGTAAAATGTTCCTGTGTTCCTACACAGCCCTAGAAACACATTCACAAAGTAGTGAGGATCGTATCAGACACCTAAAGTAAAGATTATGACACCTTTTAAAGTAAAAAGTACAATTGAAATATTTATAATTTTTTATAAATTACATTTTATGAATCCCATTTTAAAGAACTAATTAGTATAACTTCCACGTGTAATAATGGAAGTACATGAAGTGACAATTTATAAATAATCTGCCATGTGTTTATTTACATATTAAACCATCATGCTTTATAGATCCTGTGTATGCCGTGTCAAGCCACGTGGACCATGCAAGGTCTAGTTTCAATGCTTCTGCATCAATGGGCCGAGTGGTAAGCAGTATACCGTATTAATAATATAAAACATTTGGAAAACATTTGACCTGATGAACAAGATGAATCAACCACATTTGTATAGTGTCAAGATTGCAAATGCTTGTTGAAATATATATGATTAGAAAAGAGTCAATTCTGTGTTACAAAGACACTAACATTTTTGTTTGTAGTGACAGAAGGACTGTTGGTATTCCACACATATACATATTGTTCATATCTACTGTTTACCCTGCTCTCTCTGCTACTACTCAGAGGATAGTTCAAGAGTTTAGGACTATGTTTAGTGATCTTCCACATCACCCACGGCATATACTTCGACTGGATGCCGCAGATCCAGTTCCTCCCTTTGTTAATCATCAATGGCATGGGCACATCGAGCAAAATAGAGATGCCATTCAGCAGTTTGTTGGGTAATAAACACACACAAATGTAATTTATACATTTAGTAAACCTTTATATTTTGTGGATATAATTTTGTTTACTTTTTGGTAGGATTATGCCAGGAGTAAATTCTCATTCCCATACTGAGTGCCATGTGACAGGAGCTGATCGGTCAAAGTTCTTTCAACGGTTAGAATAGTATTGCAAGGACTTACAATATACCGTGGAAAATCTGATTAGAATTTGTTTAGTAAATTAACCACAGAACATCTAGATGTATTTCTCGCATAACTGTTTGTTTCAATGAATGCACTGTGTTCCATCTTTTTTTAGCCCTCTGATCCCTTTTCTTCAGCATGGTCCACTGGATGTCGTGTTTGCTAGGCCGAAGTAAGTCCAAGATAAATATAATGCCATCAAACTGTTTTGCTATGTGCACTCATGTTGGTAGATATTAAAATGCATATTTTTCTCAGAGCAGTACCACATGCCAGTGCTGTGCAGCAGCCCAACCCATTCGAGCGCACAGTGGGTGTCCAGACAGACTACAGGGAAAGTGAAACACAGACACATCCCTACAGCCCTGAGTGTGTGGTACGACCTGAGATGGGCCCTTCAGACAGCCAAACATTATCATCTTTAACTTGGGGTAAAGCTTGTAGTTTTATATCTTGGCAGCATGCCATTTCTTTTTAATAATTCCTTAATCTCCATATATTATTTTACATTCTGTCCCAATACGTAGGCGACGGAAGAAGCGTATTACAGTTTCTCAATCGTTTAAACACAACAGGACATATTTTAACAATAACGTGTCGAAATCCACTTTTGCACTTTTTAGTTTAACAGCATATAAAACAGTCACAGTGCCTGGTTAAAAAGGGTCATACTTACTCTTCATTATTCATGGGTGTGTTTTGGGCGTAACATAATACACCAGTGTCATCTCATCTCCCATTCCCTTTAAAAAGCCAGGTGCGCTTGCACCTTGGTGGATTGCTATTATTACTGTGGATTTGCAAAATTTATCTTCAGACCATCTACAGCAACAGGATTCCACCAAACCCCTAAAATATGTTGACTGATGTACACTCATATCTCACATTATACTCTTTATTTTTTAATCCTTTACATGTTTGTGCACTCCTTCGCTTCCCTGTGTGTAACATGCACATTGTGCACCCACCATAGGCACTATTATGTTTTTGTTTGTCAATAATTTCTGATGCTATGAACAATTGCTTTCACAATGCAGCCGCTTCTCTACATGTATGCATTGCACAAAAGCAAATATATCAAGGCCTTTGCATTTTTGCAATGCGTAGCCTACACGTAGACAAGTGGCTGAGTTGAAAAAGGAATTGTTCATATTCTTGCCTGTACCTTACGTGTTCTTGGAGGATTTAAAATATATCCGGTAGGGAGCAGATCACAGCCAAATCATCCCTGACTGAAACTGGAATATTTTCCTTGACTACCTTGGAATTTACACAACAATTACCAACATGTCAAAATGTGGAGCTGAATGGAGACATCATATATATGTTTATTCGTTCTGGTTGTCAAGCACTGTAAATTAAACATTTGTTGATGGGGAAGTAAGAAAGTATCAGTTTTAATTTCTTACCTTTTAATGTTGCTGAAATATGTAATGCACTAAAAATGTAATAATTTGAAGAAACCAGCTGGTCCAGATACGCTGGAACCTAAACTATTGAAAACTGCTCCTGAAATAGTTGCTGAACCCATCTGTTAAATCTCACCATTGAGTTTTACCTAATGGGTGGAAGTCAGATTATATTCTGCCTCTGTTAAAGGGAGGAGATCCTTCTGACCTGAATAATTACAGGTCTATCTAAAAGCTACCAATTCTATCTGAAATCATGGCGACACTTGTATCAAACCAAATAAAGGATTATTTATGTGCTAATGAAATCTTATCGGTTTCAATCAGGTTTTCGAAAGCAACATAGCACCACTACTGCTGCCACAAAAGTTGTAAATTATATAATTGAAGCAATTTATAAAAGAGAGCATTGTGTCTCTATTTTATTGACCCATCAAAGGATTTTGACACTGTCGATCATAATATTATTCTACAGACTTGCTAATATTGGATTGTTGGACATGGTAGTATCATGGTTTAGAAATGTTCTGACTGAAAGAACGCAGTGTCCATTTTGAAGGTCAATATTCTGAAATGCGAAATGTCCAACACGGTTCTATTTTAGGACCTTTACTATTCACCATTTATATAAATAAAGTTGGTAGTAATGTCCCCAATGCTAGTTTCCATTTTTATGCTGATGACACAGTTATTTATTGTTGTTCAGCCACATTGTCTATGGCTTTTGATGAGTTGTAGGCTTCTTTTTTTATTGTCCAGAAACAGATGAACAATTTACACTTTATTTTAAATTCCGAAAAAACCAAGATTATAGTTTTTACCAAATCGAAGACAAACCCTTAGACTTCTCTAAATATTCTTTGCAAGGAAAGATTATTGAAAGGGTTACATTTTATAGGTACTTGGGTTTTAGATTAAGGTCTTACGTTTAAAGCACATATAGAAGGTCTGGCAAAAAAGCTAAAGCTAAAATTGGGATTTAACTTTCGAAACAAGTCATGTTTTTCTTTTGAAGCTCGAAAAAATTGTTTTCTGGTACATTCTTGTCTGTTCTGGATTATGGTGATACTCTGTAGTGTACATGTATGCTCCATTTATGTCTCTGCATATTCTGGACACTGTATCATGGAGCATTGAGGTTCGTCACTAATGCCCTCACGCATTACTGTACCCTCTATAAGAGAGTTGGCTGGCCTTCCCTATCTCTGCGGAGATTAGAACATTTTCTTTTATTTATAAGGCCTTGCTAAAACAGCTCCAATCTTATCTTTTTTAATACATGGTACAACAGACAAATTAAAAATATTGCCTACGATCAAGAAGCTGCATTTTAATGAATATACCTAGGGCACGTACTGACTTGGATAAAACGTCTTTTCACTTTTCAGCCCCAACAAGCTTCAGAGCGTTTTAAATTTAAAAGGCATGATATCATTACGTGCTTTTAAAGGCAAGCTAAAATAATTGTGGAATAAATCACAAGGACATTGTCTTTTGAACCCTAGTTTTATTAACGTTATTTGTACTTTTTACTTTTCAATGTATTTCATATTTCTACCATTTTAAAATAATCACTGCCCCCCACGTGTGCTGTATTTAGGGCTGGACGGTATGGCAAAAAAGTTCTATCACTATATACTTAATAATTTCGGTCGATACGGTATAATTCCGATATCGATATGAACAATAAAAGCCTCAGAATATCTGCTAAGAACACCCAAAACAGAGTACTTAAAAACTTCTGAAAAATGCATGTGAAAAAGTCTATGAAACCTCCTATGAAACTATAATATTTTAGAAATTAAAAACATAAAAATGAATGTTCACCTTTTAGCAAGTGTCAGTAACATTCTGGTGTGCGTGTGACTAGCACTGTGGTCCCATGAATTAGATGTTCCACAGAAGACATTACAGACTGTGTAAAATGATTTGGCACCTGAAAACATCCCATACTGCTTTGCACTGGCTGTAATGCAAGTCATCACGCACGTAGTTTCTATTCTGTTCACCTTGAATACAGCTGGCAGGGCTACACTGACTTTATTCCCAAGTGTGCTCCTAAATTAAAACATTTGGGAGCGCAAAAAATACAGCCAAAAATATGGGAGCAAAGTCGAAATTCAAACCAAGCATAACCGTTATGCAATTCTTCACTTTTAGTATTTTGTTTCAATTGTATGTTAATCTCTATAGTATTATGTCTGAATGGCTTGGTTTTTGACAAAGGAGAGAATATTAGGCCTACATTTTCAGGTTTGAACTATCATAAAATATCTGTTGAAGTAGATTTGCTTGTGACATGGTCACATACGTTATATTGTATATTTTCCAAAATCTTTCCCCATTCATGTAAAAACGTCTCCATATTTAATGTGGAGGTATTCAATGTAGAGAAGGACAACCAGCATAACTAGGCTAGAATATAGAAATTTGAGCAAACCTAATTTTGAATGGAATATATCTTTAAAAGTTAGACTATACAGATATATTCTTATAACTTCCTATTTAGATTAATAGCCATATGAAATGATGTATAATTGTACTGTACTATAGAGATGGTAATATTGTGACGGCGTACAATGTAGCTTCACGTGAGAGTACGGTAAACACAGGTCTTTACATTAATAAAGCTGGCTGGCATCGTGATCGCATATCCACCTCTGCACGAGCATGTATCGTTCGCCGGCATTTTTTCCACCAGTTTTCCTAGTGTCCTAGTGTTTAGCTAGCTGTGATGACGAGGTAACTAATATGGGAATGTGTTTGTGTTCAGCTCCGAGACCCGATTTGAACAGCTAAACACACTTTCAACGCGCATTGATTGGAGTGTAGTTATGGTAACAATAAAGAGAATTACGTACTCACCCTGTTGGAAGTGGATCCACGTTTGGAACAGGTAGTCAGTGCGCGCCACACAATTGTCCTTGTGCACAGGGATTTCATAACAATGCGCAACTGAGCATATTTGAGCTGCGAACATAGTGGCTAGAAGTCACTCGCACAAAGTGGGCCTAAATATTTTTCCATGTTTGCACACCAAGATTTTTAGTGGCATTTGTGAGTGAAATGGTCGCACTGTAAGAGCCCTGTGAGCTGACTGCTGCGCCCGTCATTCAGTGACAAATGTATATCTTATGGAAATACCGGAAATGAGTTTAAAAGTAATATCACCGTTATCGAAAAAGTTTACAGATGTCTGACCTTTAATGTGACACTTCTGTCGCACGGCGTCACGATGGGAGATGATGGGGGATGACGACGGTGTGCGATGTGGGTGCAATTTCGTCAAATTTCCACCAGGTGGCGTCTACAACTTGCAAGCAGCGCTTGTCCACAATACAGAACTTCTAAGTGGTTTGTAATTTCTGATCGTTAGATCTTATGGCTCTTTGAATCTAGTTCAGTAAAAATAACTTGGTGCTTTAAATGGTGTCATCAAAGAACCGGAGATCCAAATGATCTGAATCAGTGGGCCACCGTCACGTAAACAATTGACACTCGTCAATGTGTGGCCTATTAGTAGCCTAAGGCTGTCGTCACTTAGCGAGCGTACCATAGTGGCTCATTAGGTTAAGCATTGCACTTGTAATAGTGAGGGTTACGGTTCGGGTACTGTCTATTACTTCTTAATTAATGTTTTTGGCTCAGTCCAAAGTCCTTATAGACAAGTCTCGCCACTCGGCAACAATCTTTTAACTTCTGGACTTTTATTTATAAAGTACTCAATGGCAATAATATGGAGAGAGCCATAACTGCTCTTTCAGTGATCATTGTGACATAAGAATTGCACGTATACGATCGCGAGTCCAATCTGATAAAAAAAAATCTTAAAACGTTTGGTGATTTTGCCCCAAAATAAGGCTTAAAAAGCCTTTTTTCACAAGTTTGAAATGCCACTACGCATGTGCAAGATTTCACAACACCGAATTGGCTTAAAAGGTTATCCATTCCGCAATTATAAAGCAGGCGATTGGCTCTTCTGGGGGAGATGCGGGACATGTTCTTCCAATTGTCACATTTGGCGTTTCAGAATTCTCCCATAGAGCTCCATTCAAAATTCCCAAAGTGGCATGTCTCCTCAATATAATGTCTCTGGTATAACTCACATGGATTGCAGTTATTGGTGTTTGTTGGCATAAAGTTAATCTTCGATTATTAGATTTATTGTTAAAGTTAGAGAATCTTAGTTTTGATCATATCAGAAATAATACAATTTTACAACTAGATAACGTGGCAACTGTAGTGTGTATCAGCATCATAAATGTGGATGATCACATATTTCTAGTTGTTTTTGGAATTAATTATGTTGTGACCTGGGGCCTCATTTTTAAACTGCGTAAAATTCATGTTCGTGTTGCGTACGAACGAAAATATTTCGGATTTATAAAACAGTGCACATGCACATCCCATGCCAGATTTAATTTATAAATCATAATCTACTTTAAATATAGCGCACGTGAATGAGCGTCCCACGCAATGAACGCCCACAAGCGCCTATAAATAGTTACTGAAACGCCCATAATTATTCACATAAATATTCATGAATTCATTCAAATATTCATTCAATAAATATTTATATTCATTGGTTAATTTAATGAAGGCAAATCTCAACCTACAAAGACACCCAAAAAAGTATTTTTACCAAAATGTCAATTTAAAGCTCTTGTATAGGAAGTTGATAGACAAAGACAAAATTATTTGGTAGACATATTGTGGGCATTACAAATGTCATAAGCACAGACGTAAAAATAATTGTGGTTATGGATAATTCATTAGGACATTATAAACTTTTTGCCAAGTTTGTGAGACACTGATCTAATATGATTATATTCCCATACCGACACCAACAAAATGCATAGATAGCTAGATAATTTGTAGCAAAAACATAGTGGAAAATAAAAACACATCCGTGCAAATAATACTGGTGAACAGAGTATACAGAATAAAACACAGTCATTTAGTATGGAAAGTTCTGTAATGGTGTCCTATGAATTGCACAATTTTTGTATAATCAATATATAATCAAATTTTTACTGTTCCTCAACACACTGAAAAGAATAAAGCAAATTTTGTGCAGACGCACGCAGGCGGGTATCAGCAATGCTCACTCAAGAACATATTTTTGTTATCTAGAGACAAGTGTGGATGTTCAGAATGGCCTGTGCACTTTTCTAATTTGGACAGCACATTCTCACATCAAGTTACAGTTTTTTATATATCCCAAACCTTCCGTAGAAACTGACGTATGCATTATTTTGTGCTTATGCAACGTTTATAAATGAGGCCCCTGAAGACAATACTCAAGCTTTATAAGGGCCCTGAGCAGATTTTTATTTGGTGGCCCCCCACCACTAATAATATTGTGCCGGTATCTGTATCAGTATCGGGACTGAAAAAACTGGATCGTGCCAATACTAATCCTTATATAGAGTATGTTTAAAATATAATATATACATCACCTTTAAGGAATCTCAAGACATCAAATGTTATGTTTGTGGCGTCATTTGAAAATTGGATTCATAATTTTGTTTTATAATTGCACTACTAGTGTACATTACAATTTTAACATTTTCTGTGCTATTGATGATTTTCTCCTTAGGAAAAGGTCTTCCTGCAGGCCTGGCAGAGGTGGACATGATAGAACGTGCCCGCAGCAAACGCGAGTGGGAGGCCACCCTGCCTCCTTTGAATAACCTGACCCAACTAGACAAGAGGAGGCGCATGATGCAGGCGATGGAGGCCAAGCAGTGGGCAATAAGAGAGGAGGAGATCCAGGAGTGAGTGACATCTTAACACACAGTCCATAACATAATACATTTAGTTTATGTATTTGTCACAGCATGTCCATGCATGAATTCTAGATGTTTGCGTTAATTGTCAATGCAGTCTAAAATAGTGTGTGCCCCCAGCTCAACTTCCTCTTTCACATTCGTGCTGGGCAGGTAACACATACTGGTCAGGTAAATAAAACGGATGTCAGGGTCCACCGCCGCTTCCCTGTCTTTTGTTGTTTCTGTTCTCTTCTCTGCTGTCTTCCCCAGTCTGTCTGTTTGGCTGTGTCTTTGCCTGTTCCCTGTATTCTGTTGGTCTGTTCTGTCCTGTGTTTGCCTGCCCCGTGTTGATTGTTCGTTAGTTTCACCTGCCTCTTGTTTTCTCCTACCCAATGGCCTGTCCTGTGTTTGTCTATTTCAGTCTGTTTTGTCGCGTCCTTGTCAGTACATTGTCATTTATTTGCCCGTCTGTATTTTTTAATTAAAATAAACCGTCTGAAAACTACCTTGCTGTTGTGCATTTGGGTCCTCCCTGCCTACGCTGTGACAAAGGAACCTAACACATGATTTTCCCATGTTACGTCCCTAAGAGCAGGTGCAGAACCCATGGCTTACAGTGTCTGCTAAATTACCTAATTGTAATATTTATTTAGTATTTTTTGTTTTTAGACACTTTTTTTTTTGCATGTATAACCCTCTTCTAAATGTAGGTCATACAAGAAGGTGGTCTCTTAATTTTTAGGGGTCCAAGCACCGAAGGTGCAGGAGCCCTATTGCTTTTGTTCTCATTATTAGGGGTCCAAGCAGCGAAGCTGCTGGATCCCTATTGTAATTGTAAGGATTATTATTATTGTTTCCCATTCTGCCACAAAACTACATGGGCAGCAGAAACTATACACACTACAGACACCAAACTTTACAGGTATGTCCCAAACGCGGTAAAGATCTCCCGAAAATAATATTGTATCCAGACACCTCTAGGTGGCGCTATAACCACATTTAAGTTTTTGCTTATATCTGGAGAACCGTATGGGCTATAAATAAGCTTTTAAGTTCCACGTGTTTGCTGAACGCTTCCGAATCGAATGGGCATAGTGCCACACATTTCCGCCTGGAGAAACTTTCCGCCATTTTGAAAAAACTAAATGTTCATGCAAAATGAACTAGTCCGAGGCCGTTCATCCAATTCTCACGAAATTTGGTACAAATCATCTACACACCATGCTGACAAAAAGTTGCATAAAGAATTTTGATCTGACTTTTCGTTTCAAAGTTGTGCACCAATCAAATTTGAAGGCGTGGCCCAAAATTACTATTTGGCCTATATTTTATGATTTCCATGTCCAAACTTAATGAAACTTGATGAGCATAATCAGAACAACATTCTTTTGAAGCACACAAAATTTTGTAGAATTTCGCTATAAATGAAACATTTAATTTGAAAAACTTATTTTAAAAAGATTGGCCACAAGGGGGCGCAGATTTACGCTTTCTCTCTATTTGTAATTTGATGTAATAGCACAAATGACCCAGAAGATGGCAGCAGAAGACCTTTCATTAAAAAAAAAATAACTTTCTGGCTAGCCAATAACACCACCAATGTTATGTTAGTCATTTTGATCAGGACGACTTGTATGTAGCTAGACAACAATGACAATGGAAAAGTAAGGAAAATAAAAGTAGTTTCTTTTGATAACACTCGCTTTTGGATTTGATGGAATATTGACAAATAAACAATCTGACACACTTTTGGTAAAGATTTATTAAAAATATAGTTCATATAAAAATATAAAATTATAAAAATGTAATACATATTCAAAGTAATGTATTGTTAAAGTTA
>JAODTR010048740.1:0-18485 GCA_025399935.1 Amblyopsis rosae
TGGAGGTTTGGGGTCCCCTGCTGGAGCTGCTGCCCCCGCGACCCGACTCTGGATAAGCGGATGAAGATGGATGGATATGGATGGATATGGATGGATAGATATGGATAGACCAACCATCCATCCATACTCCAGGAATTATTTGTCACGTCCATGGCGATACAGTTCAGAAGACGCTTCTAAAAGAGGCTCTTGTGTGGCACAATGGGGTCTAGAGCCTCCCCATCTCCGGACAGGCACAGCTGACACACCAGCCACATGGTGAGAGATGGAAATAAGCATTGTCGGATTGGATGAGGGGACTGTGCGTGTGTACTTTAGGGTATTCACGCGGGCGGGTGTTTGCAGTGGGTATGGAGGGGCGCTGCTGGGAAGGTGGTGGTGGGGCTGTGACAGGACGACTGGCCATGGTGGATGCGCGTGAGGCAAGAGGAGAGCAGACGCCTGCAAGATGGAGCTCTTGCCACCCTGGGGCTGGAGCTCTTGAACTGATCTACAGTTCTGCTTTGTTGGCTCAGAGGGCCCAGGAGCCCTGGAGCAAGCTGGAGGGCTTCGTTAGGCACACCGCTGTGACAGTGGCTTGACTTTACAAAGGCTCCTACTGTACAACGTGGAACAAGGACCAAGCCTGGTCCACATGTATGAAAGTCTCGTTTTTATAACCCGGTGTTGTTAACTTTGAAATGTAACTGCAGCCTAAAGTGTGCTTATTATTTTGAGGTGTAAACTAAATAATAGTCCTGCACTGTGATCAGACACACAAATGACAATTACCGTTTTTATACAAATCTGGATTTAAAAGTGGATCGGTAAAACTGACGTTATTCCTTCCCCTCCCCTCACTCTGCTCCTTGACTACGTTCTGCAGTGGCTGGAGTCAGGCTCAGAGCTGGGGTGAAGAAGGTGAACTTTAGGTCGAAGTCAAACTGCAGTAGTTGGTCCACAAGAGAGCATAGGCAGAACTAAATAAAGCAGGCATTGACATTTGTCCTTGTGCTGACCATACACTGTCTGGGACGGAATAAAGTACTTACTATAAGTGTGGAAAGTGCTACAATTTAGCACACATAAACTGAAAGGTGAATTTGCTTATGGCAGCACACTTAATGGCTCAGATTGAGATCAAATGCAGCAAAAAACTATGGAATTAATATAAATACTGAAATGCTGTTAATTGGAATATGAAGCACCATTGAAAAAGAAAAAAAAGCCTTGCTCAAAATTAGACCCGTATTGCAAATAGATTAGTTTCCCATCTCATCTATTCATATGCTCTCAACTCACAATAGAAGGAACACAGGGGATACAATGCTGGAGGAATAATACAATATTTTAATATTCTCATAAATTCTGCTGAACTGCAGTGTCTCGTGACCACTACAAATCACCACCTCGCCTGCCCTTCAATCAATCTGGGATAAAAACGTCTTTCAGGATGGAAAAACAAAACAAATTCTCCTCATGCTTCATCCCGAATAAATATAAGCTGTACCAGAGCTTCCTGCCATGACTAAATAACCAAATGATAGGGCAAATTAATCTAGCACAGACCATGAATACCAAACAGAATAGTAAACAGGATACCAAATAAAAGCAGAATACCCCAAGCACTAAATTCATTATACAGGTAATTGCAACGACATGTGCTAGTTTATATAGCTAATATGTTGGCTATGAATATTAAGTAAATAACTGTGTGGCTGTAAACATAGGCTATCTAATTAACTGTGATGCTGCAAACTGGTAGGAATCTAATAGTTGACTCTTGTGTGGCCTTCATCCAATGGGAAAGTAAAATTACTATGTTCCCCACTGGGAGAGAGTATCCCGTTATTAGTAACAATTACTTTGATAAATAGGCACTCCTAGGAGCTATAAGCAATACTTGAAACAATGTGCCTCACAGAACAGTATTATTAACAGTGGAAGGGGTGGCTATAACCCTAGATTGCAACCATCTTCATGCGTGGGGAGACAGCACAATGATATGACTCTGCCGGGGTAGCCATTAAGATAAATCAGGAAGTGACCTTGGGAGCGAGGGCCCCTGCCTAGAAACCCAACACCAAGAGAGCGTGATGGGAAATGGCCTATGGATAACGCAAGATAGAGGTGTGATGCAGCAAGTGACAAGTGTTAATGAGGCCCACTTTTGCGAAGATTGCTGCGGAGCAGAACATTAATTGGTAGCGTGCTGGGTAGGCCAGCCTATGAACAGCTCTATCTCCCCAGTGGTGAGGTCCTCAATCCGATTGACCCACGGGTACGTCATTCCTGGAAAGTTAGCATTCGAGTAATACAGTAGTGTGTGAGTGTGTGTGTGTACACATGCACTAGTCTCACAGAGCCAGCCTTTACTTGCATAAAGCGCTGGCTAACTGTGTAAAGACCCACCTACATGAGATGTATTTGGATTGACATGCACGACAACCTAACATATACAGAGGAATTTTAAGAAACTTAACGACGTCTGGCTGTTTGCAGGTCTTGTAAATAAATGTAATAAAGCTATTTTTATTGCTTAAAATAAACTGAAAGACTGAAACAAGTAAATGAAGCAATTACATTACATATACAAACTTGAGTGACAATGCTAACAGCCAATTCAAATCTAATACATAACTTCCTGATAGACCCTTGTAAGCAAATCAGCACTATATCAGATATTCAGCATGAGTTGCGCTAATGGACGAGAACGGCTAAGACTACACATGAACTGGCACAATAGTAGTGCACTTACTAGAGTCATTACTACCTCTGGCACTCTCTCTCAATGTAAGTGAATATGGGCTTCATTGGGCAGGATCAGTATCCATTTGTCATCCAGAACGTACACTATAGATTAGTGTTTGACCTGCGCCAGCGTCATTAGCGCTCTGCTTGCCCATTGAGAGGAGCCACGCCTATACCAAGAGACCCAGTGTGATTCAGCAGAGCTCCGAAATGACCGGATATTTCCCCTGAGCACACATACTTTACCCCGGCTGCGGACAGGTTTATGGGCTATGTCCATAATACTGTCTTCAAACTAAATAATCAGGCATTATCGAGCACTAAACACTGCAGTGTTTATGACCAACCGTAATTCTGGGATTCTTCTTAGAAGAATCTGCGCCTGGTTTAAAAGAAAGCAAGCATTTCAAAAGCGCAACGTCAACTTCATTTAAAAGAGACGTGGGCGTCTAACACAGAGGCGGAGATCTGACATGAAGAAATAGTTTCTAAGACTGCTTGGCAGCCCCAGAGCGTAACAAAGCATCAAGGTATCTCTGATTTTCCCCGCCACCGTCATGACACTAAGGTCAGTCATGTAGACCAGGCCGGTGGTCTTCCATCGTATCCATCTCTACCGTGTCATTTCCATCAGTGCCCTTTGTCACCCCCAGCTCTGCACGTGCTGCGGCAGTCAAACTGGCATGGCGCTATCTGACAGGGAGAGCTCCGTATCAGACCTCGTCATATCAAGCTCCCGCGTTCTGCCGGGGAATGCAAGATATCTTGCAGCTTGTCAGGGGGCCTCATGCTTAATGTCATGCGGCGTGTTTTCTGTGCCCTCCCTCCAGGGAGATGGCGTATTGCTCCCCCTGGGCCTCCAGTCACAGTGGCACTTAATTCAACGTGGGCTAGAGGGGATTGGCTTTAATTTCGTGGCGTAGAAAACAGAGCACCACTACCTGCACCTCTTGCTAAAAATGTATCTCGTGTATGGACATCTGTGGTGCCTTTCTGAAATATACAGATGCATTCACAAATACACCTGGGGAATAGCTCTGTCTTTTTCTCCCCCCCAAATGGGAAATGTGCATACATCAAACAGGTAAAGATAAAATTGTGTGACAGGTTTGCTGAAAAAAAGTCTCTCTGAAACATTGTAACACTAAGTGGTGCCAGGAAGCAGAGATGTGAAAATCTAGTTTTCTCACCATCAAAAAGATTCTTGTGGGAGTCTAAAAAAATTCTTTCTGCATTTGACATTAGACAAGTTGAGTGTGTGTATATCTAGTTTTCTTATAATTAAACAAAGCTCTTGTGAGCGACTCAAACTTTATTTCAGCATTTTTACTTTTTTATTTTTACTTTTAGTGTGTGCCTAATGTTTGTTAAGTGTATTTCCTTCTATTGACACTGTGCTGCTATGGTGTTAATTCACTACAGAGGCTTGTGCTGATATTGACTGCCACTGAGTTGCAGCGCTCTGCTGCCTGTTCAGCCCATTCCCAGGAGCCACTGTGAAAGTGCAGAGGCAAATCTACTTTATTGGAGTAGCGTCAATCAGGGCCATCTTTCAAGGTAGCAAAACACCACCTTCAATTGTTGGTAAGAGATGCAGTAATACCAGTAATTCACTCTAACTACAGTGCGATTTAAGCCGCAGTCTGTGGGTGTACAATTACAGTATCCATAAAGGAAAGGGCTTCACATCAGGTATATAGTAAACAAAGCAATTACACACAGTGGTTCTGAATGTCCGGGGACAATTAAATATTTGCATCCTAGTGGCTTGCATTCATCCATGATGGAAATGTAACAAAACAGCGCTTTGATTAGCATCTATCGCCACGCTTTCCATTTATGCATTGTCGCAGAAAAATTAACACCTCACTGGAAAACTAATTTGTCCTTCTATTGCTCACAATATAGATCAGCTCACATGCACATAATGTCTGCGACACACGCACACACCCACACACACGCAAAGTGCTGTGTTAAGCGAAGAAAACAAGTGCCATGTGTGGAGACCACAGAGCCACTGCACTGCTGTCTTGCAGACTAATTACAGATGAAGCTCATGGGTACTGCTTAGATGGGGATGCTCATTATTTTCCTCTGAAATAGAGGCTAATTGAGTGTTTTCAAAAGAGGGGTAATTGTTTGTTTGCGTCGTAGCTCTAATTCTGCGTGTTACCTCTCGGCCCGTGGGAGGAGTTGTCGCTTGGAAGGCCTGTGCCACATGAAGTGTTCCGGGCTAATTATGTAGCCGCATATGCAACATTCAATTAAAAGCCCATGACGAAGACCGTCAGCGGGCTGGTGGCGGAGAATGACAATGAAATGAAAGAAGTGATGTGCTGATCAAAACAAAACAAACGACAACAATGAAGAAAAAGAAAAGCATAGCCCTACAAGCTATTGCAGGAAGTCATGAAGACCTTGGGAGAGTCAAAGGACTGTAAATCATAGAGGATGTGTCTAGCCAAACCTTTTCTGTTGCCTGGAGGAGAGGACAGGGGAACATAAAGGGAGAGACGGGCAGAAAAGCAGAGGCAACTGAAAACGTAAACAAACACACACACACACACACACACAGACAACTGCAAAGCTATGGTTCAACGGTTTTCAATTTCTCTTCCCTCCCCCCACCAACAACATACTGTATCTATCTCTATACATGCAACATACAGAAGACATATCTACTGAATGTTCTCAATACAACATACACCACTGCTACATTAAACTGTTTTAGTTTCAGCTTTTGTAGGGCCGGTAACTAAAAACACCTTTTCTCAACAACCGGCTCTCAATTGGGCGCACGTCAGAAAACAAACAAGCAAATAAGTTAATAAAGCAGACAAATGCAGGGGACTGTAGCATTTGCTGGTGTGGTCAATCTGAGTGATTCAGAGAGAAGATAGAAGGGCAGAGGGGTCTTATCTGGAAAAGCAATAAGCACGTGCACACATGCTGGCATGCAGGTGCACGCACGCACACATGCAGTCACATACTGTAAGGGACCTCAAATGCACACACACACAAATACTGTAGACTGACAGATGAAAAAGAGAAAAGAGAGCTTGTGAAAGTTATAATAAGTCATATTTTAAGACTCCCACAAGGGAATGCTACACTATGAAAACTCCCTGGCTTTGCTGGAGAAATACATTACCAAACGAAAAGATAAACACACCATTTTTAGGCTTCACCAGAGCATAGAATATTCATGGGGGTTGGGGGATTCCTGCATGTGCTGGTGGCACAGCAGTTGGTCCGAGGTTGTTTGGTACATCTGGGATATTAGTAATCATACCATTACACTGCTCCTACACTGCAGTGTAATGGTCTGTCAAAGGGTGGGCTGGGAAAGGCCAATCTGCGTGTAATCTATTTTGATATCCTTCAGTGATAGAGAGGAGAGAATTCAAGCACAAGACAGAGAGAGAGAGAAAAAGAGAGAGATTGATACATCCCCACGTACGCAGAGGGAAATAAAATCTCTACAGCAGTTGTGGCCACAGGGGGTTTTATTTTTATGCTGCAGATTTCATCTTCAAGGCAACGCATTGTGCCAAAAGGGAAAGCGTTTAGAAGAAAGGCGTGCATGGAGCCATGCCGCGCTGATGTTTTGGTGAAATGGAAGGATTATCAGGGAGCTATTAAAGCATTAGTGGGTGTTTCATGGAAGTTTCATCTAGCTTACATTGTTAGAGGTCCACATGCTGCCACACTTTTTCCAGTAGATTCTTGTTATACAACAAACAGGCAAACAGAATGTGATGGGGATGGGGGGATACATCCCCTCCAGTTAGGTTCATAGGGTCCTCAATCCCCCTCCCGCCCCCCCACTTTTGGGGAAGAACAATAAACTAAATGTAGGAATTAAAAAAAAAAAATTTTGATGTAGCATAGCCCGACTGAATATTAATTGAATAATCTAATTGTTTCATCATTTATTTTCCTAATGTGACGACCATCATGAGACTACCAGCATTGGCAAATAGTCTATTCAATGCCCCACCCCCCTTGGTTACTGTTGCTACACCTGCACTGTAAAGTAGCCTATTTGCAACTGGCATGTAGGCTTATGGTGTTTACGACAACAATGAGAGATATTCCAAAGGAAATAATAGCACATTTCTCAAATAATAGTTCTGAAATATCACAGAGAAAAAGACCTACAAAATGCTTTTGAGAGCTACAGTATCTTATTCACAATAGAATTTAACTTGTCTCAATGCAATCATTAAGCACAATCGATCTTGACAATTCACGTGAATGACTACAGGATCAACAACGTCCTTACACAACAGGGTAAGGAAGTAAGTACATCGATTTATTTTAAGATAATGTTTAGTTATGACTTTTTATAACTTTCATTATCTTGGCTTGTTTTAGACATTTGTTAAGCGCCAGAATTTCTCTCACATTGATCTGAATCTCATAATCGCACAACAGGAAAAACCATACGAGAGAATAATAATGTAAAGTTAGTTTCCACTTAATAGTCAGGTTTGGAAGCTTAAACACATTCCTTTGATACATGTCCTGTTCTCATGTGTGTGTTTATGCTGGTATCTCTCTGGCTTTGGAAAAGCAAACTATTACTATACTATGCAGTTAGATAATCTCACTCTTCAAGGATGCTCTGGCGACATACTGTGCATTATGGCTTGTGACACTTGTGGTGTGCATTGTAGAGCGTTCGCTCTGTGTGGCAGAGCAAGGTTCAAGTACCGGGTGGTACTACAGACTGTTACACATGACTTCATAGGTTTAGTAAATACTAAGTCAAATCATTATTACATTTTTAATATTAACACAAATTAAGTTAAATCAAAAGATGAGTAGTAAAATACAATTGAAATGCTCTATTTACACTGCTGTTAAATGAGACCTTAGATATGCCCCTTCAAAGAGGAAATAACTAGCTCACAGTGTATTCACGTGTCAAGGAAGCAATGATTGCGGTAATTAAACAAATAGCTTACACAGGAAGAATTTATCAGACCACTGACTCCTTTTAGTATAATTTCATGGTAGGCTTAGACTGGGATAATTTTATTCTTAATTATGTTTCTGAGACTCTGGAAAAAGAAAACAAGTCTGTGTTTTTGATACAGCCAACAACCAAGCTATCGATTGGATTAAATAATTGACAAAAGTGAATAGTTGCCGTCCACTAAAGAATTGAAAGCGATATGGAATCTTAACTGCTGTAAAGTTTTAACTGTGCTATAATGTTATGCCAGCTAATTTAACTTCAAGGTGTGTGGTATAACTGCACCTGGCCTTCATTTGACTCTTTAGGGCAGCATGCCTTCTTGACTGGGACGGTCATAAAATGTAAACGGCTCATCAGATCCGAGGCATGGTATAGTATGTGTTTCACCCGGTCACCAAAAGAGACGGAATGATTCAGCCGCACTTCCCACGTGTGTATTCTCCGCCATTTGTTTCAACGTGTCTGCAAAATGAGTGCTTCTTGCTTGGGGAATAATCAGAGACCTTGCAGATACAGTAACTACGAAGAATAACCGATGGAAACCACACTCTGGGAGCCGTCCTATATCGATTTTTCATAGATTCAGTCAATCCATCAACGATCGAGACAGCGTGGGCGTGAAGCATCACTGATGGGCCGCTGAAAGGAAATGTGGAAAATGTCCTCTGTCTAATATGTGGCCTTTGCCTTAATGACACACTTGGCTTGGTAAAGGAGAACATGGAGACTGTCAACACCTTCAGATGCAGAGGAAGGAGCAATAGTCACTAAGCAGCCCCTACTATCAAATACAAAACAAACACAAATAAAAAAATGCATAAAAATTGGTAAGAAAAGCAACTTGTGCTCTCACCTTAACATCACGAAGAGGCGCGCGCACACACACACACACAAATGAGTAAATATCTCATGTCTATCAGCCCCTCTGTGGTGGGTAGGGGAACAGTGACAACAGACAACTTGAGCCTCCGGCTGTCCTGTTAGATGCGCTCCCTGGACGGCCGCCCGTTAAAGAGCACTGGGGATGCAGCTCTCCTCGTGCATTATTCATCCGGAGAGCACAAGTCAATCTGGCATGCACTCTTATTGCACACTGCCTATCCCACAATCCCCAGAGCCACAGCAGCCATAGTACGGGCTGCTTATCAGCCTGCTCTTCCAATAGCTCAAGGAAATGAGACCCATCTCCGCTTTTCCGATCGCCAGACGACACTAAATGCATACATCCCCCTCCATGTACTTCCATCCCTCCCCTACAAACTATTTCTAATAAGTTTATACTGACAGTTTCAGAGCACACCCTATACTGGATTTATTTGTTTTTTTTTGTGTGCTAGGTGCCCTCTCAGTCCTCTCTATTACACATAAATAGGATACCAACCCTGACAGAATTAGGCTGTGAGAGAAGATTAAGCAATTTTTTCGCACGGCGTAGACGCAAACCCCAGGCTCTTGCTGTGTCTGCTGCTACAGGGCATGTACATCAGTCGTGAGCTGAATGGACTGGAGAGGGTTCGTGAGACGATTTGTTTCAGTGCCAAGTTGACTAGCCCATTCGTGTGGTTTGCCTGAGAAGGCCAACACTGCATGTGTGCTTAGGGTTTTCTATCACGTGTTCTGACACAGGTACGCACCACAGTATGAACTTGTGCACAAGCCTGTATCGACGCACACATATTCTAAAGTAATAATGCTTTTTCTTTTATGTTAGTTCCTATTTATTAGGGCTGATTGTAAATAGTAACAATATGATGCAGTTATAACAAAAGTTGTTCTATTTGCAGTTCTTAAGTGATGCTCTTTGCAGGAACATTAGCCCACGTTATGTTTTTCAACGCTCTGGCTTATGCTTTTTTAACAAATATTTCCAACAGCAGTGGTTAAAGAGAGTATACAGTAATCATCCAATAACCTGTGTGTCGTCTCTACACAGTCAGTTACTAAGTGATGACTTATCACTTAGGCAAACATGTTTGTATTCTAAAAGTAAACAGGGTAGAGTGGATAATGGCTCTCATTGTCATAGGTAGACACATTCTGGCAAAACTAATCACACAGCCATTACCAGCCTGTGTACCCGAATAGTACTGTACATCACACGCACGCTCGCACGTGCACACACACACATACGCACAGGAAGAAATGCTGAAGACCCCTTAGGATACAGATCAGAAGTGTCATGGATGTATAACAGAAGTTCCAGCTGTCAAAACCTCAAAGTGTGAGGCTTCCTCTTGCTCCGGCCTCTAGAGGGAAACCAGTGCAGTGCTAATGGGGGCTGTGCAAATAGTGCGCCAGGCTGGTCCACAGGAATGGAAAGGCGATGGGGTGGGGTGGTGGGGGGTTGCTTCTTTGAACCAGGCCTCTTTGAAATGTGTGGAACATTAAATGCCATCCCTGGAACTCCACAACAACCAAAAGAAAAAAGAAAAACCCAGCCAGGGTATCTACAGACCTGAGACTGAGAACTCCTACAGTATGTGACGAGAATGTGAACTTTTCTTTTGAATAACTCCTGGCACTGAATGCCTGAACTAACTTTTGTGAGCGAGTTGGATCTGGAAGTGAACATGTCGCACCAAGGCGAACAACTGCTTATATCTGAACAAATTTCTAATTTCTCTGCAAAGATTCAGGAACTACAGTAGTTCTTGGAATGGGTTTGTATTTTTATTCACAAGGACGATAATGCAAATTAGAATGGCAAAATATTGTGCTAAAAATAGCTACCTTCTTGTTTTTGCTAGTTGATATTTGAACTCAAACAAAAAACAAAACAAGACACCTCTCCCTTAATGCCATGGGGAGGTGATCCCTCAGAAGCTCCGCCCCACACATTGGAACCGCATTGCCAAGACTGAAGTGTTGTGTGGTGCGGTGTGCACCATTTTCTTATATAGAGCCAGGGCTGTATAGAAACACCAGATTCTTTTTTCAGCACGAACACAGAATGGGCAACTAGCAGGCTGAGTAAAATATTTGCTGAATTTTAAAATATATTATCTTAAGTTACAATCACCGACTATACCTTTAAGTCCTCCAGAAGATGCCAGGAATTAGCTCCTTATTCGTCGTACTGTAGAAGCCGGACCAGCAACTCAGAGTTGCATCCACCATTGACTTCCAATGTTCTTCAAAAACATACATCTAATGCGTCTAAAATTCTATTTCAACTGGTAGTTTGTAATCTCAAATTACTCCATCTTGTTGTAAAGCTGTGATACATTTGAATCCAAATTGTATATAATGAAACAATGTTAACATATAGTGTATAGAGTAACTTACAGTAAGAATGCATACTACAAGTACATCATCTTAAGTGTGTAGTCACATCAGAGGAATGCTTTTGAGAAAATTTAAAATAAATGAGCCGGTTCCAGTGGAAGAATGGATTTAAAAAATGTTTGCCCGAGGAGGCTAACATTGCATGTCATCAGTATTTTATATCCCATATGCTGCCACACAATGAAAGCAACAATGTTTTCCTACCACTGCTAAAAAAAATCCAGCACTGCTGGTCACCATAATAAATTTACAAAGGTGAGTAAATTAACAAATCACATGTTTACCATCTGGTTTGAACTCAAAAACACTAACATTAACATTTAGGCCTAGGTGCACCAAAGTGGACCTTGTATGTCAATATGTTACTTACAGTATTAATATTGTTTAATATCTCCTTTCCCCATTTAGAATTTAATCCAATTTGTATAATTCTCATTCATTTCGTCAATTTCTTTCTTCTGATAATTCATCTCATTATCATGTAATGACCTGGACAATGTTAAATGCGTTGTCAACCTTTTGAGTTAACTACTGTAGGCATAGGCCTATCGTTGTTCAGAGAGCAAAAATACAATCTATCTACAGATCAGCGGCGGCGCACATTGTTATCAAAGCTTAGTGTAATAAAATGTAGAAATAAAAATAAAATGTAGGCTCATAATGCTAGAAAAATTGTTTTAGCGTGGCTTAAGCTCTACCTGGTTATGCCAGTGCTCATGGCGCATTCAGCCAATACTGGCAGGCAGAGCTGGAGCAGAGGGTTTGTGTGATTTTGTTTGTTGTGAATGCTTTCGCCATATGGAAGTGATCTGATGGATGTGGGTTAGGAAAGAAACAAGAAACAGACGCCTCAAATAGGTAAACAAGAAGTGTCTTGTCAGTTCTGGCATGCTTGCTTTTTCACATAAGTTAAGTAAAATTTGTCATCTTACGTAACATTATTTCAGCCGTAGTGTATCAGTTGCTGGCAGATAAAGGCAAAATGCGCAACTTGCCTTGTCGCCGTTTTCTTTATTAAAGGCCACACTTTTGACCGTTTAGCCGCTAGCGAGATCCATCTTTCACACTATGTCAATGTAAATGTATGCTAGGTTCTGAAATACACTGCACCGATGACGCGTACAGCGTGATAGGCAGATGGCTATAGCTAAAGCTCTTTCTAATAACTAAATTGCATTTTGGAACCGACTAGCAGAACCGAAACTCTATTTATTTTAAGGGTACCCGGTTCTTGCCGTTTTGGATTCGGTTCCAACTTGGAACCGTGTTTTAGGTACCCAACCCTAGTCTGGACCAGCATGGAATTCATGCTGGATTTTTTTAGCAGGGACATCAACCTTTTGCTATAAATGTTAAGTTTCTTTACAATTTAAAGCAGATGGTGGAACCTGCCATCCATTAACACAAGCGTTTCTGTTTGCAGTTGTGTGTTGGTATCAAGATGTAATTTTTCACATTATGGCTGTTTGCTAATGCCATTACATCAAATCAAGCAGCAATGGTTAAATCCAAAGACCTGTGTGCTGTCACAAATGTACACTTACTGGTTACCAAGTGATGATATTTTCAAAACATTGTGTACTTGAATAATGTTTCTGTAAATTAATCCTCCTGTGTCAACCACTACTGAGACATTTCTAAATTTACTTATATCTTCTGAATACATATACAGTATGGTTCCCCACTATTTTCTAGAGAATAATGTCCAGGACCTTTCCAGGACCATTTCAGCAATCTAGGATGATCTATGACAGACAGGGATCCCTGAAGTCCTATTGCAAAACTAGTGTGTTCACAGCATTTCCGCAACCAAGAGCAGTCTACTCAAAATACTCCTTTCCATAAACTACGATTTCAACACGAATATAAGATAATATAAGATAGAACTTTATCAATTTTTGGAAACGTGTCTTTGGCTTCACAAGATTCCACATAATATGCATTATAAACATATCAAGACACACATTTTAAACACAAAAACAATATGAAACATTATTTAGCACTTTCAGATGGCAATGTTATCTGTTTTGGGGAGCTCTGATAGATAGCTTAGAAGTGCATTTTCTATAAAATAATTATTTGAAATAATGTCTCAGAACATTTGACTGTTTTTTAATGTACACCTTCACCCCCCACACTCAATGTCTCAATGTGCTGGAGCATGTACTTAAACCTGCATGGAAAAGATTTCACATCCATACAAGCCGTGCTAGTATATGATTCATCCGTTATCAATCTAAAACCAGGGCGCTTATCAAGCGTGGCATTCGGCAATGACTTCAGGTGGGCTTTGTCACAATGCTATTTACAGCAGGATGTCTGCAAAGGGCATGACATTTACAACCATTTTCACTCAGCAGGACACTGCAATAACTACAGCCAATGCCTTTACAGAGACAAGGCCTGTAATCACTTGGTTAGCTATCCTTGCCACACTATGAAAAGAAAATGGAGAGAATATTAAATTAATTAGGAGTTTCATTCAAGAAATGTTTTACTTCATAAAAAGAGTGCAGTTGAAGCAAGCCATTTTTTCATGATTCATGAGCTTAAAAAGATAGAAGACATAGCAGCAGGGGGTAATACACGTGGCAGAAACAAACCTAGAAATTAAATTACTGTGTCCCAGTTCCATGTGTGTCTTGCTTCTGTGTTTCAGTTTTTAAAATAGAAGCTGTAAAAATATGAGCAAAAAACTACTAATATAGAGGTGTCTCATGCAAAATCCCATGATAGCATTCATAACAATGATGAATGTCTGGCTCTCTGCTATGCCACATCACATGACCAGCATATAACTTCAGGAATGGCTGTTCTATTCAAATTAGGTTTAGCTATCTCGGAAGGCTGGCCTGTGATACAGACATTGTCTGCAAAAACATGTTAATTATGTTATTACTTTTTGAACTGCACCGCAGGTTTCCTCATACTATTTAGAAAGGACAATATACTGAGACCTTTAATATATATTTTCTTAACGAGTTTACTCTTCTTTTGCCTTGTGGTTCCCAGTGGGTTAGTTGCAGTCAATTTATTGAGAAGTGGCTTTCTTTATGCTTCCTCTGAACTAAGCTTTAATTGTAGATGAACCTTGCTATGTACAACAGCCAAATAGATTATAGAACAGAGGGTTAGGGTGTGTACAGTAGCATACTGTAAAGCTAGGCCCATATTGGTCATACATTGTACAGCTAGCGTTACTGGTAAACACGTCCTCATCTGCCTTAAATGTGGTGTAGCTGAAGTGGTGCCTTCCCTTTCGCTATTATGTTGGCTATAAATTTACGGGATGCACTAATCCGAGATATATATATATATATATATACACACATACATACATATGAATGAGAGAGAGAGAGAGAGAGAGGTAGCTTGATATAACCCCATATGATGTATTCATATTCTCCATTGCACATGCAATGGATATTTGGCAGGAGTGATCAGAAGGTAAATAATGCTGCTGTAACGCCGCCTTTCTCTGCTTGTGTGCTGATGCGCTATGTCTTGCATGTTGTGTTTTGGACTGGTCTGTTAAACAGGAGCTCCCTTGATAACTCCAAACTTTGACAGCTCTGCCCAAATCCTTGCCTACTTTTGACATATGAAGGAGAAAATGTGGCTGTAGCCACTGCAGTGCACTAATGCACCACAGATGGAGAACAGATGGGTAGTGGGAGACCCCTACAATGGCTACAAATTTACACACACAGCCATACATTATATAGCGTTATTTTGCACATTACAGTATAATGAAGACTACTTATTTATAGCGCTCTCCATTCCATCCAGGCTTTTACTGGTGAGACATTCTACCTTCCTTGGTACATTCCATCTCATTGCGAGTGTCCTATCTAAGCACTAAGATTGCTCATCCAGACACTCATGTTGGCAGTTTAAAGCTAAGAATCAAAATTTGGATAGCGCGTGGCTTTTATCAGAGATGATGAAAGGGAAACACCCTCTTCATGAACCAAGAAGAAGCTATATTTCACAGCAGGTAGGCAGGCTAGGCTAGTTCTACACATTATCGTTGCTTTCTCCTATGCATTTTGCTTGGTTTTAACCCCCACCGGCCCACCCCCTTGCTACACTACTTGATCGATCCGATTATGTTGTCAAACGCTGTATAACTTTGCATTGTTGCTGGCCTGAATGCCTGAATATATAGGTATGTCAATATATCTACAGCAGGGTGGGAAATTAGCAACCGCCACCAGCCAAATGCAGGTAATTTTTCAGAGTGGCGTGTAATTTAGCCTTGTGTACAATATGCCATATTATACTGTTCGTCAGTTTGACAGATTACACTGATGGCAATATACCAGTCCTGAAGAGGAGACGCTGATTTCATAGTCTTTAATTACACGTTGAACCAAATGTTCTGCGATGAACTCCCTACGGCTAGCGCTTTAATAGACATGCTCGTTTTTACTGCGGGTCATTCCAATAGAATCCTATATTGAGAACTCAAAAAGGGGCAGACCCCGCCTCTCGTTGCGGTGCAGTGATGCCTGCCACTCTACAGTCGGTTGTAAACGAAGCCTACATGTGAGCGTTTTCTCTGCTTTCAGATGAACCTTTGACTTGACAGCTGAAAGCTTACATTTGTTTCATTTCTAGGGGTGCACGTACGTTCACCGATCAGTGTAAATATAGCCGGTTGCGCTGATACAGCCATTGGAACTATGCTTGTCAGATACCGTGCAACAGAGGACAGTTTGTTTTTAAAAATAATTTGAAAAAGTGGATATTCAAGAAACTTGCCACACAGTTAAAAATGATAAATAAACGGTACAGAATTTAATACAACATAATGTTCGAGGAACAATATGAAGCCAGAGGCTCTGTGGTTCTCCCTAAAATATGTTTTCGACACGAGACTCTCAGACTTTCGGGAAACAATACTGTCGATTATCCATTGATTGTTCGCATTGTCACTCAGTACGTCTACGTAATTTTCGATGCAACGCTAGCGCAGTTCTTTATTTCAAAATAAACATTTATTTTAAATCAGTAACCATTACATACAAATTGTACAGATATACAAGACCTGTAAACAGCGAGAGTCCTGTTGTTTCATTTTCCTCATTATAAGTTTAACATCCGACTTGGTCATTAAGTTACGTAGTTGGTCGTTGTGCATGTCAATCAAAATACCTCGTTTGTCAAGTATGCGGGTACTGTCAGGTTAGCCAGCACTGTGTCTAAGACTTTACATATGTAAAGGCTGGCTCTGCGAGGTCACTGGGTTGCCAGATTTCGAAGAGTGAGTTGCTGACAGAGCCAAGTCTCAAACTAAAATAATTTGCTCCTGATTTGTCGGGAATGCCATTTTAATGTAATCGCTTGCAAAAAATGTGTTCAGTAATTATTTCAGCTAGAATCGGTCATAATCTGCTCACGTTCACTATTCCCATTGGGAAGAAAAGACAATTGACCCATCACTGGTAAAGGCAGGGGTAAAACCCATGTGACAGATACAAGACGTTACACCAAGTTAAACATTTCAGCTAGTAACCGTCTCTGGCTTTACCTCTCTGCACACTAGGACTCCAATACCTTGAATCCCCCCTGGAACTCTAGTAGTAGAGGATTGATCTGACAAATGGTGCTCCCCACCACTGAGTTCCAAGCTGTACAGTCCCCTTAGCAGATGCTAATAACACATCTTGCCTCAGCAAAACACTTAAATTGTGAGTTTTTAAGTAAGTTTTTGAAGCTACAACACGTAGCGACCATACTGGAAGGCACAAGGCAATCATTCCCTGCATGAAAGGCTCAATACAACTGATGGTCCAATTGGAGCCTTATTCAAAAGAATTGTTTTTTCAGTAGAAAAAGCACTGAGGAGGAATACTGCCTGCAAATTTTCCCCTTCCTGCTTTTCTTCCTTCTTCTGAATACTGCACAAAAGGCATTCTAAAAAAGTCTGAACTGCGACTGAACTCTAGTTGTACCATTATAATTTTTTATGCACAACTCCTCGAAGACCATCCTCAAGGCCATCCCAAGTCAACCTTAGAACAACTATGAATTCTGATGATCTTTTCTGATAATGATGGAGCAAATGCAGAACTCAATATGCCTGTTTTATCACTTGATGTAATCTGGCTTCTTGCCTCACCTGACTTACTAATCTTTACAATTGTTGTAGTTAAATAACATTGCATAAACATAAAATATGAATTAGGAGTTCCTTATAATATAGCACAGATATTAAAAATAAAAATAAAGTTAGAAAGTTATGGATTTCAGCTTTCAATGCTTCATTATTATTGGTTATTGCAAATGTGTGCAAGTGTAATATTTAAACAAAGCAATAATTTTCTACCGCTGAGAAAAAAAAAAAGCCAGTATGCATAATTAAGGTCAAACCCTAATTATGCCTATGTGCAGAAGCTCTGCTGCAATTGCAAAAAGTATTTCAGAGCGTTCCTATGACTCTGAATGGCACAGAATCAAGCCACTTAGGGGAGACATTTTGGGAGCAGCTAACTTGTCTGTGGCTGCCGGCTCTATATAATAAAGTGGCGCATTTAAATGAGACAACTCACTCACTTTACCTCAGAACTGCCAACGCAAGAGATAAAGTGGTGTCTGGAGATAGGGTAGGAAGACACTGTGTAGAGGGGAAGGGGAGGGGGGAGATAGAAAAGAATTGGAGCAGGCAGAAAAGCCCACCTGCAAATATTGGCATAGCATTAACAGTGAGCACAGCAGGGTGAAATGTAAGGTAGAAGAAGACTAGAGGGAGGGAGGGTTTTGCAGAGGAACAAATATAAAAATAGGCAGTTTTTTTTAGGTCTCTTTAGGATGTTATATTTTGTGTAGGTTAAGCAGTCAAACAATGAATTTAAAAGTGGTATTCACATACAACATTTGTGTATTTCCAAGTGCATAAGAGAAATTTGAGGTTTACTGCTAGTTGTGAAATAACTCTAATGAATGGAACAACTTTCAGCAATGGTTAAATAAAAAGAAAGACCAGGAACTAGGAATGGGAAGATATATAATATCATTTTATCGTGATGGAAATACTGACGGTAATTATCGTGGTGACAGTCCATTATCGTGATAATCATGAATATCCTCATAAGTATGAATATTTTCAGAAGTGGCTTGAAAAAAGCCTGTATCTTTCCAGTCAATCACCACCATGGCTGCTGAAGGTTCAGCTTGCCCATTGTGTCCCCCACACAAAAAAAGATACATACACAGTACATGTGTGTACATATGTGTTATGATAATAAAAATTTTTGTTTCTTCAAATTTAAGATAAAGTGATTCCAGTATTTTTTAGTGCCAGTTTAATAATTAATATAATAATCAATTATTTTGTCCAGGATAACCGTGACATAGTGCTGGACGATATGGCCAAAATTTATATCACAATATACTTTATAATTTCGGTCGATACGGTATAATTCCAATATCGATATGAACAATAAAAGCCTCAGAATATTTGCACCCACAATGGAGTACTTCT
>JAODTR010048761.1:7530-41651 GCA_025399935.1 Amblyopsis rosae
CCTAGTCATGTGGTTACAACAACAGTACTACTGACCCTAGTCCTGTGGTTACAACAACAGTACTACTGACCCTAGTCATGTGGTTACAACAACAGTACTACTGACCCTAGTCTTGTGGACCTGACCTCAGGGTGTTGAGGACCATTAGAACCGCACCAATACTTACCATAGCCTGAACATTCAGCTATACCGCTCGCAGACACAAAATACTGCCTGTTGCTAATCACCTCGTTTCCTTGCTTATCACCTTGTTTCCTTGCTTGTCACCTTGTTTCCTTGCTTATCACCTTGTTACCTAATGCAGAAATTGTTTGATTTTGTGGATGAACTTCCTGCCTTTATACTGTATCTATAATGAGTATAGTCAATTTTATATGCAGCACATACAAACAGCATGTCTGTCTTACATTATCAATGAGTGGGAGGGGGATATATTTTATGGCGGTTAATGATTCAACACTTTCCCTTAATGTACTAGACTCCCTTACAATGTTGGATTTTATGTCTCACAGTATATTTATGACTTACACTTACATAAAGGACACTGATACTTAGAAGTAAATATAAAGTAAATATAGATTCTGTCTTGCTCAAGGACACTTCAGAAAAAATTGTCCACAGGACTAAAACAAGTCCAATGTATGGAGTTCAATCAATGGAAGCTCTTATATAATGCACCACTAGATGGCACCCCTGTACCAACAGAATACACCACAGGTTCCACGTTTGCACAAGGGGCAGGACCAGTGCAGTGTGATAAGTCTGTTTGATTTCCCTGCAAGAAGTGGAGGCTATTTTCCCTTTGTTCTGTTCCCCTCTAACAAGCATAGACAAGACAGCCATGGCATATTGCAGTCTGCTTTCATGAAAATACATTTTGACATTGAAACCTGAGCTAGAACGCTCTTAAATTCCTAAACTGCAAGCTGAGCAATTGCTGATCTCTATGTGAACAGAATACATTATTCAACAATAAATGTACTTATATACAATATAATATATAATGTTTATTATCTTAAAGTGGCCTGATTAGGAGAATTATTAAAACTACTCCATTTAACTGGGCTTATTTAAGAAGAAATAATAAACAGGAACCCAATGTCCAAAGGCAAAGAGCTGAGACTTTTGATTGGCATGTAGGTGGGTAGTACGTCAGTGTTTCTCCTCTGCATTCATTCAGCTGTGGAGCTGCGCCACGGCAGAATCATTGCTGCCACATCAAAACAAACTGGCTGGTGGTGTCTATTTCTATCAAACAGTTTCAGTAAAACTATTATATTCGATTTTAACAGTAAATAGAGAATCTGTCTCATTTCGAGACAGCTCTCACGATTATTTAGCTGTCAGGTGTGAACTGTGGCAACCTGCAACTTCAGAAAGTACGTAAGACAGAAGCTCTGCGCAAAACAATTCAGAGTGAATGATGAGCTGCAAGAAAGGTAGCCTACTTTCGCCTAGTCAACACATAATTTAGCAAGTAATTTAACAAGCTAGTAATTACATTAAAACGCTACATAATTTAAGTCTTTAATATTGCTGTAAGGCAGGGCTACTCAATTCCAGTTGTGTAGAGCTACTGCCCTGAATGTTGTAGATGTCTCTCTGCTCCAACACACCTGACTCTAATGAGTCGTTATAAGGCTTCTAAAGACCCAGTCATTTGAATCAGGTGTGTTGGGAGATCTCTACAACATGCAGGGCAGCGGCCCTCCATGACTGGAATTAGATAGACCTGCTGTAAGGTAACAATTGCTCACGGCAAGCCTACCTGCACGTATACAGCCTCAACTCCAACCACAGCAAAGGAACAAGTCGAGTGTCAGGTAATTAACATCTAGCTATTAATTTCCCTGGTTCGCCAAATTTAAGTTGTACTAAGTACCTGTATATTGCACAGTAGGTTAGCATGTATTTCAGTACATGACAACATGTATGTCTTGACATGACAGAGAGTACAACCCTGAGTTGTAATGGTTCAGCCGTCACAGCTGGGGCTACAGAACCACCCTCCAACAAACATAGGTCCACAGCTTCCTGTTGTCAAGCCGACCTAACTCCTGGCCAATATGGAGACAGCTGTCCCGGTCCCACACCCCGTGTGTGTGTGTGTGTGTGTTTGTGTCGTACCCGGGGCAGCTGGTGGTACCAGCTCGACACGTCCACCCCGATGAGCTGGAAGATGCGTGCCAGCGGCGGCAGGATCTGCTTGGTGACGTAGTATGTGGCGTTGAGGCGCAGGCTGCTGTCCTGTAGCACCTCTAGGGGGCGACGCACCAGCTGGATGAGGGGCACCCCAGGAGAGCCGTACACCACAACGTAGGGCACCCTCTCGCCCACGCGAGGCTCCAGACGCCGGTCGTACGCCATCATCCGCCTGGCGGGGGGGGTGAGACCACAGCAGCGGAACATTTAAAAGGTGCACTCAGCGACCCAACTGGATCAAGACCAAAACACCTCCTTTCAATGCCATAGGGTGCTCCCTCAGAAGCTCCGCCCCACACATTGGAAACACATTGCCACGGCTGGGGTAGTGGTTTTGGGTGCGGCCTTACAAAGTCAGGGCTGGGTATAAACACCAGATTATCTTTTCAGCTCACACAAAGAATGGACAGCTAGATATTCACTTTACTTGATTTAAAATAAAGTGTATGATCTTAGAATCACTGACTCCAACTTTAAGATGATGGGCTGCTTACTAGACGTACTAAAGCCCTACATTACACTTCCAGGAAATGTAGTCAATAAAATACTGCAGATAAATATACTGATTATTAATATATAAAATACCATTACGACGGTAGTGAATAATGAGCGGTACATCTGCAGTAACAGTGTCTTTGTGGCTAGTTAGACAAATGGACAGAATAAGACAGATTAGCAGGAGTATTCCCCTCTTCACTGTGTCTCTGAAATCGCTTTCTTTCAGGCCATTAATGGCGGGGTTGCTAGGCAACAGGCTCAGGTACTGTGCAGGCAGGCTGGCTGGCTGGCTGGCTGTGATGCGGGAAAACAACGGGCATGGCAGGGAACAGCTAATTGGACTCACACAGTGCACAGTGCACTTAATTGACAGTGAAAACTTTTCATGCTTTGTCTGCCTCTCTCGCCCTCCCTCGCTCACTCACTCTGGGAGTCACACAGACATACTGCACACTGGGGTAAACAGCTGAGCCACACAGCTATTTAGTGTGTGTGTGTGAGTGTGGACGGCGCATTGGGACACTTTTGGGATACTGCAAGATAAAGTTAATTCATTAAAGTATTTACATATCATCAGGTCTGCCACTAGATGTACCAGCATCAGAGTAGAACAAACGCTTTATGGGCCACACACACACAGCTGAACTGGAGCTTTGCAAACGAAGAACAGAGGATCTTATTGTTTGTATCTTATTGTTTAAAATAGCATATATAGAACCAATAACAAGAGATAAATAAAACATTGTGAGTGTTAGCATCAAGTCTAGCTCTACTGTGTGTTTATACAGCGGGCTACACGCTGTACCTGGTGAGCTCCAGGGCTGGCACACAGGCTCCAGGCCGGTAGGAGCCACTGCCCCGGTACTCCTTGGCAAAGGTGAGGTCCTGCATGCTGGCGCGCCCATCCAGCACCTTGACGCACTGCCGCTGCACAAACTGCTTCACCTGGCTCACGTCACGGCTCTCAAACAGCAGCTTGATGGAGCGCTCCAGGATCTGGGCCGGGAAACACAACAACCCGTGTCCTGGGTTTGACCTGTGCTTTATGTATACTAAACTCTCTCTCAAACGCATTCATTCATCATGCATTGCTTTTTAAAAAAGGAACTATGTGTGATCTTGTCTGCCACTAGATGGCACTCTAAGCACCAGCAACTCCAACCAAAACTAATGCTCTGTGGGCTACACACACATTCTTGAGGGACTGGGTTTAAAACATACACAGAGAGCGTGATGTAATTCTCTGCTTAGGTTACCATTACACCACTATATCATCAAATAGAAAATAGTGGTTTGCAGCTATATTACTGTTGAAAAAAATCTCACATAAAACTTCTCACTCATGAAATGGTTTGATTATGATGAGTGTGGAAATACTGTATTGTAAATAAATTCATTCAAATAACATTCATTACGTCTGCATGCATCAACATACAATACTAACATATGGATTAAGTGCATAGAGAAGTCAATGAAGATGTAGGCTAAAGGTGATGTTATTGTCACATACATGTAGTGAAATGGGTTCTCTGCATTTAACCCATCCCTCAAGGGAGCAGTGGGCATGATTCAGATATAGATAGATAGTGAAGAGCAATGCCAACACATCCCTCCCACACTAGTGACACTAGCAGATGGTGCTGGAGAACAAGGCTCGTCTCCGTCTAGACACCGACAGAAAGACATTTCCTAGAGCAGTCGGGGTCCTCGCTCTCATGACTGACGCATGCTCACAGCCGCTCTGGGTCCACCAGAACAGCAGGGGAGCCCGCCGCGTCTGTGATTGGTGTGCAGGGGGGGTTAATGCCGGTTACCTTGGCAACAGCGGGGCAGGCGTCGCGCCGCACGGTCTCGATCCCCTTCGCGTCATACGCCGGCTCTTTCTGGTCGGGGCTCTCGTACATGTAGCCCACGTATCGCTTCTTGGTCTGGAGCACGCACGGCAGGTACACCTGGGACGCACGCACACACACTCTCAACGTACTGGGGGGGGGGGGGTATGTGTACACACACACACACACACACACACACACACACACATCCATAGAGCAGTTGTCATGGTACCTTCTCAAACTTCAGCTTGACTGGCTTCGGGTTGGTCGCCGTCACGGCCTCTGCGATCTCGTTGCCGATTCTGAAGGCCTGCTCTTTGGTGGCTCCCTTCAGCAGGACAAACATACTGCCAGACACACACCGCCACGCAGACAGACAGAAAGAGAGAGAGACTCGCATTAAATATAACATGGATTTTATTAACACTTTTCTGCAAATGCTTTATGATTAGTGACAGAATTAATAAAATATAAAAAGAACTAGCGTTTTAATAATTTAAATCAACTTTTCCAGATTATTGCGTTGAGTTGCCACTAAATTGGTAAATGTGAGCATATGGACGGCATATGGGCACTACTAATGTCCCTTATAGACACCAGCTTAGAAATACTAACCTCAGCAGGAAATGGAGAGGCTTCTGTGAATGGCCAGCAGGCTAAACCATTACTGCATTACCTCAATCTGCCAGAGGTGGCAGCGATGTGGAGGCACGTTTGTTGCTTTGCTCAGTAACACAAATCAAAACAGGCGGCCTACCTGTCCGTGTCTCCGTAGACAACACGAGCCCCCCATTTCTTGGTGTCGTTGACCATCTTAATGGCTCTCTCCAGGGTCTCTCTGGCCTTGTGCACGATGCTATCTCCAACCTGAACACAGCGCATTAGGGACCAATCAGTGGTGCGAACCAGCACAACGCCCACAGACAGCGTGCCAAGGCAGCCTTCTGACCTCCACGCTGGGCATGCGTCCCGAGTAGCTTGCGGCCGTGTAGCCGAAGGTGACATTGGCGATTAGCTTGAGGCCGAGCTGCCGCGCGTCCAGCAGTCTGGTGAGAGCCTTGTCCTGCTTGTAGGCCTTCATAGACTGCTTCACCATGATCCTGGTGTTCAGGATCTCCTCCAGCATGCAGGGCAGGACACCCCTACGCATCGCCGGCTGGGAGACACACACGCACGCACTGACCCAGAGAGGACACTGGCTCATGTGGTTCAACACTTACAGTTATGAACGGCCCACGGTATTTAAACCCGGGGCAGTCGGCTGGGCTGTGTTGTGGCTTGGCTTCAGCAAGCAAAGGCAGGAATATGGTGGTGCTAAAATTAGACGACCAACAACATATGCACATGTTGATCTGACACTCTCTGCTTTGGGGTCACGTTCGTGGCATGTACAGTATATGTGCACATGCCACAAACTGTTGAGTCACCTATACAGTTTAGGCGACTCAACAGTGTGTGTCATTACATACTCTGGCAGATTACTGTACTGGTGATTTGGTTCTCTCTGGATGTTAAAACCTGTAGAAATGCCTCTTATCCCCCCCACAGTGAGATAATAAACCCTCATAAAGCACCAATAGAGCGCTCCACAGGTGCAGCCTGGCCATGTTTCACGTCGAGGGTAAAGCACCTACATACGGAGACATACGAGAGGGTTTTAGGGAAACCTGTTGCAGGCTGGCATACCTTGACGAAGGCGATACCATTGGGTGACACAGTGACATGGTTACGCAGCTGGTACAGAAGCTCAGGTGGGACCCTGAGAGATGTGCAGCCAAACTTAAACTCCTCGGGCCTGAAACACACACACACTATATTTTATAACAAAAAAAGAGGAAAAGAAAGATTCCTCTGGTATGAGTAACTGTCTACAACGGCAACACAACTGGCATGAGCTCTGTGTGTTCCAACCCAGGAGCAACATGGTTGTAGCGCTGCTTACAGCCACAGGGCTATTGTAGACACAAACAGGAAGGCATCTTAAAGGCCCCGCTATACTTGCTTTTGTGCAACGCGCACACTGTAGACAAGCGGCTGCGTCGCGAAAGGAATTGTTCATATACTTGCCTGCGTACCTTGCGTGTGCTTGGAGGATTTTAAATATATCCAGTAGGGGCAGATCAGGGCCCGAATTATCCCTGGATGAAACCGGAACATTTTCCGTGACTGCCTTCGAATTTCCACATCGTCATATATAGAGAACTTCTCTTTAAAACTTCCCGCCATTGTTATTCTTTGTTTAGAGCCTGCTGTTGATCCATCTGCCCAATCCTGACATTCTACCCTCACGTTCATATGCTGTACAGCATCATGCGTACATAGCGTTAATATCTGAGGACACGCACAAACTACGCTCCAAAGGAACGCAGGACACGCGCCCGATACACATGTTAGCCATATTGCGTACGCGGAATTAAAAGCAAGTATATCGCGGGCTTTAGATGCAAGGATAGGGAGGCTAGCCGACTCACGTTCCCAGGGCGTCCACGTGGCCCAGGCAGGTGGAGTAGCAGTAGTTGTAGGCGATGACGATGGAGGGGTAGAGCGACTGGAAGTCCAGCACCACCACTGAGTTGCTGTAGAAGCGCGACTCTGGCTCCATGACCAGAGGGATGCACTGTGGCGCCCTCTGTTGGGCGCGCTGCTGGCTGCTGGGGGTCACAGGGATGTAGTTCATGGGCTTGGCCACACGCAGCATCATGGACTCCACGCGGTACTGTAGGTGTCATGAGGGTGGGAGCACACAAGGGTCTGTTACCGTATGCCCATACGTGAACGGCACCTTTATAGATGTGTGCATTAAAGATGGAGGTTTGCCCCTCCCAACTCAAGGCTGGTCGGAGCCATTATCTGCCCTAGTGATGCACTGGTAGATCGGAGGGAGATCCGAATCGGCCGATTACAACATCGCCATAGATACTGGCAACCATGTAGGCTACGTAGCTGTAGCTTACCTTCCAGATAGCGCTGCAAAATAAATAAATAAGCCAGTCAGCTAGTGTGTGCTTATTTAGGATTCAAATATATTAAAAAAAATGTAAACTGTCATTATGTCTGTGGTACTCAACGTTTTTAAAATCGGTTTAAGATTTGAAAAAACATCTAGTGTGGGGCCAGCATTAGACAAGTTATATTTGGCCTACAGTACACAATGCTTGATAATTCTCTGTTAATTATTTCACTGAGATCAATAAAGTCCAATATCTATTATTTGCTCCACCTGTGTTTGAGAAAAAAAAAAATCAGTCAACTGTTAACATGTCATTTGATGGACACCTATTTGCACAGTGAGATAGTTTTGAACAGAGTCCAGAGTCCCAGACTGATATGTAAAGTGGAGCAGATAATAATGGCAGTGCATTTCTACCTCTGCCCTTAGTAAATCAGCTGAGGTCTAACAGAACTAGCTCTTCAGTTTCATCAGACCTCCACACAGGCATTGCTAACAGACTGGTACTGCTGTGATTTGAAATAAGTAGCGTCTAACAGAGCCACAGCTTGGTGTGGAGGAGCTATGCGCTCGGTACCTGCGAACCCCGGGTGAGAACGTGGTAGAACTGGATGCCAAACACTCGGGCCAGCTCGCTGGTTCTGCCCACGATGTCCTGCTGTTGCATTAGCTGCATGGAGCCACACACACGGCTCACATAGTGGTCCACCATCTTCCACCTGGCATCAAGACATTACAAGCGTCATCAGACACTAGTTCCACATCAGGTGGTGCTTTCAAGAGCCTTACAGGCAGCCATATTATAAGTGCGCACACATGTAGGTGCACACACATGCACCTAGGTAAGATAAATGTGAATCAGAAAAGTACATCAATAAAATGGATTTTGCCTGCCCAAATAGTTGTTTGTGGTGCCAATTCAAAAATATAAAATTAGTTCCAATATTAATTGGATGATTAATCTTGGAACTAATTTTATATTTTTATACACACAGATTCTGGATAAAATTGTCCATCGTGAAAAGCATGATTAAAATTATATTTATTATCATTATTTTTATTGTGTGTGCTACCTTCTTACCTCTTGGGAGGTTCATATTTGGATAAACTAAATGGCCGGGGGCCCAAACACCAACCTGTAGAGGTCTGTGTTGTGGTCGAACCAGTCCGACAATGTGCGGGGGCTGTACAGAGGAAAGCGCTGATGGAGCAGGTTGAAGGCCACGTTCTCGAAGCTGTAGTTGGTCAACGTTACCTGGGGAATGACACACAGAATGTTCTAGAGGCCACATGGAGAGTTGGGCGATATAATCTCTTAAACCCTAGCTCCCTATAGGCCATCTTCAATGGTTTTTACCTTGTAAAAACATGCCCATTCATAATGTTGGGTGTCTGCCATTCTGAACATTTTAGCAAGCTAATTTTGGTATTCAAATGTAGATAAAAACTCCACGTGGATGAAACTGCTCCATAGTAAATGAAGCTCAAAAACAGCACAAATATAATTGGTTTAATTTTTGCCTGAAATAATGGTATTTATATAGATGATTACTTTATTGGAATTATGCATCTAAAAGCCCTTTACACTATAGGACTAAAATACAACATTCGATGTTACAGTTCATGTGTCAAGGATTAGGCCATTGTGAGTAAACATATACAAATATTTATGGTTTTTATAATAGGAAGTCCAAAAATTGAAATTTTGGTGCTAGTTATAAATGCAGATATCCTGCAGAAATACACATTTAGTTGCTTCTATATGATATATCGATAATGTATGTACTAATCTACATTCATAGTCAAAAGTGTATATTCTATCTCATTGAGAATTTTCATTTGATCCCTCTTCGACACGCACCAGACAACGCACTCCACAATCGTCTGGATGCCTGGTTTTCTCTATCTCTGATTGGTCAAATTTGACATGTGACCCCTTTCTGAATAGAAATGACTCCAAAGAAGAGTGGAAATGTATGTCCCTCTGTAAGGTGCCAATGGCATCTCATAGAACTACATACCCCATACATATCGGCGAATTACGAACACACAATGAGGAAATGGCCGATGTGGAATACCTTTTTCATAATGATTTTGTTACTGGATTAAGGTTTTCAAGAGGTTTTGATTCAATCAGAAGCAAACTTTCTCAACGAACTAATCAACGGTAAGAACAAGAGTTGTACTTCGAAAATTCGAAAAACTAAATTTATAAGCCTGGTCAGGTAGGGGTGCTGGTTTTGCAAACCGAGGATATGGTTGCACGCGGCTCTCCGGTTTCAGACGGTGTATAATATGTGTATGATTGAATGACATGAATAAGATCACTATATACACGTGCGTGTCAACGTGCACGCTGCGATATACTACAGAGGTACTAGGCCATGTGTGAAGAATTCCATTTCCCCAAATTCCAGAGACAGCACTGAGAATGCCTGGAAAAGTACCTATGTAATCAGTCAAATGAGCTTGCTTCAACATGCGTTTTCTACTAGTATCAAACAATGTTTACAACTCAAATGATGTTACGGCAGGCACAACAAAATAAAAAACACAAAATCCAATTTTATGTACTGTAATATAACATTTGCCACTTCAGTTCAACTCAACAGTTTTCTAAGAACTGGACACATAAAAAAAGTATAGTCAGCTATTGCACAGGCTTGTGGGTGGAGAGGCAGGTCACCCACCTCAGTCTTCATCACCCTCCATAGGTTGAGGGTGATGCGGCCCACGATGCTGATCTCAGTCATGGTGTCTGCCCCGTACTCATCCCTGTCTGCTGCAAACCGGTTCTCTTTGCTGTCGCCTGGTGACAGACAGACAGGCAGGCAGGCAGACAAACCGTTATGTTGGATAACCCCTTCTCAGAGGCACTTAACTGGAACAGCACAAGCACACAGTTACTTAGCGCTCAATACATCCACATACACGTTCAAGCCTCAATTCATTCTGAAACTATTGGACAGCCTTTAACCTATCGGCGTTGCTAGTTGTGTGTTTGTGTTAGCTCTACCATTTCCACTGTTGGCAATACATTTAGAATGAAACGCTTCACTACAACGTCATCGCAATTAGTCACGCAGATTGGCTGCTGATTGGTCCACTCTCCAGAGCGGCAGGGCAAACCTTGTGAATGTGATCAGGGTTTCCAGAATAAAATCTCAGCGATAATTAAGACGAGAGGAATAGTTGGGCGGATTCACACGCTGCCAAGCTGAGAAATGTGCAGGCAGGCACACAGAGTACATGTGTGTATGGATTTGCTATAGCATGTCACAGCCTCACAGAGTCATCCTCAAATGTGGAGCTAGCCAAGATGATAAAACCCCAATTAAAATATTATTTTAGTTAACAGTATATTATGTATATTTAAACAAAAAACACATTTTAATATTGTTGTTTGATTAATTTGTAACCATGTAATGCATTTAAATTACAAAGTTTATACTTCCAAAATCATGTGTGACCTCCCAAAAAGTGTTGTTGTCGACACCCAACTAGATGGGCCGACTATCCACCTCACAGCAGGAACATCAAAGATGAAGTGTTGCTCCAACACAGGTGGGTGTGTAGGCGGGGGCCCGCGCAGCCCTACCTGGCACCCGTGACAGCTGCTGGCACAGATCCACGCCCAGAGCAGAGGCCCGCTGGAGGAGGTATCCCCAGGAATGCATCTGGACCTCGTATCCCACCAGGATGTCTGGGTCAAACCTGCCAGGACGCAAGCGCATCGGCTGATCAGCTTGCCGTTAATGGAGAGGACTCATAGCAAGTTCATGCTGTCATGCTTGATCCATTTATATTTGAAACCCGTTTGCTTTATATTACACATCATATGCATAATATACTAAACACACAGTAGTACAGGGCTAATTCAATTCCAGTCCTGGAGGGCCGCTGCCCTGCATGTTGTGTGTTGTGCCCTGCTCCAACACACCTGTCTCTAATGACTGGGTCGTTAGAAGCCTTGTAACGACCCAGTCATTAGAATCAGGTGTGTAGCGCGACATCTACAACATGCAGGGCAGCGGCCCTCCAGGACTGGAATTGAATAGCCCTGATATAGTATTACATATTACACAGTGTTTTCCACAGGCATATTCTCTGCCGTCCTGTGAGGTCATATAATGCAGCCCTATAAACGCAGCCTGACAACAAGTACCTCCTCAAGACAGCAACCACCTCCTGGAACAGCTGCTTCTCATCACTGGCGTATGTCACCTGTAGGCCAGAGATACCCGAGCGGGCCAGCAGGGGCGCTGTGCTTCTGCGACCTGCAGAAACGTGGTGAAGCATTAGTCATTGGTTGAGAATGATAAATGGAGAACCTTGTGTCATGTGGCAAGTTTGGTTAGACAAAGAATAATACAGGTAAATGCAAAAGTAAGTATTCTAGGTATTACAGTTGAAATATTGCAGGTAATTTATTTAATACTAAATCTTCTGGGTCACAATTAAATTATAATACCATATCTGTTAGTTTATAGTTAATTTTCCTTTGTTGACTATGGTGTAAAACAAATATGACCTTTCAAATGCCCAACAAAGTATGACATGTACAGTTATACGTATATAATATACGTAGAAATATTTAGCTTTTAAAATATTTAGCTTTTTAAAATTGTTGCAGAAGCAACAAGCTGTGGGAATTTGGAATCCATTTGGGTGAGAGAGAAAGTACAGTCACCTTGGCGGCTACTGTGGTGTTCCTGGTCTACCACAATGGCTCCGGTCATACTGGTGTGGGGCAAGTCAGGCAGTGGGGCGTCAGAGTGGAGGCGGTAGAATAAGGCACATACGGGGTCAAACTCCGGGTCTGGCTCAAGGTCGCGGCGGGTGCGTGCATGGAGCTCCATGCACAGTAATGTCAGGTGCTGCACCTGGTGTGACCATACACAGCACGGTGGCTTAAGAGCACAGCTCAACCTGAATCCTCTGTTAATGTTTACGTTCACACAGTGTCTGTGTGCGTGTACGTGTGTACGCGCGTCACCTCATGCAGAGCTTTGGCGTCCCGTAAGTTTTGCATGCTGACTTTAAAGCCGTACGAGTTGCTAATGCTGGGGCCCTCAATCTCAGAGCTGTCTCTCTTTGGCACGCTGTGAGCGGCGAACTGGTTCTGTGCAAAGCAAACAAACACACAGACACTTACAAATGAGCATGAACAAAATAAACATCTCCACTGAATGATTGATTTCTGCAGGCATACTTTCCTACTTTTGAGTAGAGTCAGATACAAGAATCAGACCACAATTGTTGTGCTGTGTCCCTGCTTTGGTCCCATGAGCTGCTTATTGGGGAAGGGGGCTAATGTGTGCGTGTGTCGGATAATGGGTGTGGGGCGTCGCCGTGGCGTGGAGACACTGACCTTCGCCTGGCCCGCCAGCAGCACTCTCCGAAGAGGCTCCGCTTGGCCCCGCCTCCTCTGCTGGAGCTGCTGAGACACGGGCTCGCCTGAAACAGCCAATAGGACGGGAGGGGGTGTTTGAGAGCGATGTGAGCTAACACGAGGTGCCGTGCCAAATATTAATTTAAGCGATTTCACGCAGGAGATTGGCTGCCCATTAAACACCTCTCGGATGCGTGGGAAATTGAAAAGAGTCGATTATGCAGCTGTTATGAACGAGGGCCGTGCACACACTGCTTTGATACACAGTCTATACAGGAAATGCAAGCAGAGCAAAGGACAATATTACGTCCAGAAATCTCCCATCATGCACTGGTGAGGGGCTAATGAACGTCGCAATGGCCCATAGAGAGATACTAAGACCCCCCTCTTATTGTACCTTGGTGTGTGGGGGTGCTGGAGACAGGCTCCTGGCCCCCTCTGGACCCCCGCTCCCCCCTCCCATGGAAGGGGGTGCTGTGGAGGACCTGGGGGCTCCTGCCCTCTGCTGGGGGCGCCCTTGGGAAAGGGGAGAGGCCCAGGAGCAGTTCGCTCCCCGTCCGCTCAGGGGAGAGGCTGAGCCCGGGGAATGTAGCCCCCTCCTCCCCACCGGGTGGTTGCCACGGCGGCAGCTCCGGCGATCGGTCTTCGTCCTCTCCCTCCGAGGTGGGGGGGTCCGTCAAGGGCAGCGTCCTGCTCCGCTGGGTCCTGAGGGCGGTGTAGGTCTCTGCTGCGGGGCCGGGGGGGCGGGGAGGCCCGGCGTGCGGCCGCTGGCGCTGCCTCCGGGCCTCCAGCCACAGCTGCACGCGCTCGCGGCTGGGCGCGCTGCGACACGGCGTCAGCACCACCTTGCGGTCCGACGCGGACGGGGCGCCCTCCCCCTCGACCCCAAGGTGGGCGGCGGCCGGCCGGGTCATGGCAGAGAAGGCGCTCTTCCAGAAGTGCAGGCCCTCGGAGGACAGGCCCCCGGAGAAGTCCTGCAGCTCCCCAGGCAGCCTGGTGGCCAGCGGCAGCTGACAGCCCCCCACCGCCCTGGGGGAAAACATGGAGGGCACGCTGTCAATGACGGTGCTGTTATTACCATTAATACAGCAGCTAGCTGTATTAGCTTGTAATTACTAGCTGCCCGTGTGGAATAGTGGAGCAGTGGTGTCCCGAGCAGAGAGTCACGCTGCAGGGACAACTATGGGAACCAGGAGTCATCTATAAAGGGTCTGTATTGTGTTAACTCACAGATGCATGACGCATAGCAGCTTTAAGGGTACAGCATGTCATTTTCAAGAACTGTAAACAAAAACACCTCTCCCTTCAATGCCTATAGGTTGCTGAAGCTCTGCCCCACACATTGTAAAAGCATTGCTAAGGCTAGAATAGTGTGGTTGTTGTGTGGTGCAGTCCGCACCACTTTGTTTGTGTTCCTATTTACAGAGCCAGGGCTGTGTAGAGGTACCATATTAGTCATTCAGCACGCTCATAGCAATAAGATAGCGAAATGCAACAAGATATTTGGTGAAATTTACGAAGAAGTGAATTTGCTTACACTCGCTGACTCTACCTTTAAGGGAAAAGTAACTGCGTGTGTGTGTGTGTGTGTGTGTGAAGGGCTGGGGGGGTCTCACATGGGCTTGGCAGGGGCGTCGGAGGGGTCACTGCAGAACGGCTCCTGGAAGGTGGCCTCAGACATCTCCAGGTCAAACAGGGTGCTGAGGATCTCCTCGCGGCTAGGTGGGGACATTAGGGGCTTGAGGATGTTTCCCACCCCCGCCGTCGCTCCCCTGAGGAGCTGGCTGCCGGCCCTGAGCTGGGACAGCGAGCTGACGGAGCGCGGGGAGCTGCTAGGGGTGGTGGTGGAGGTCAGCGCCTCCACTCCGTCCGGGAGGTCGCCCGTCAGCGAGTCCTGGCTGTCGGCGGCGAAGGAGGCGGAGCTGAGCGGCAGCGGCAGGACGGGGTCGAAGGCGGAGAACAGCAGCTCCTTCCTCTCACAGTGGAAGTCCTGGAAGGGGCTGAGGCTGTGCGACTTCCCCAAGAAGGGGTCAAAGAGAGCCAGGTGATTGGTCGCCGCCTCCGCGCTCTCCGGCCCGTCGAAGAGGTTGGGGCTGAGGGGGCCCGGCGCTCCGTGCCAGTCGGAGCTTGGCGCCAGGGCGGGCACCGCGTCCTGCGTGACGTCGCTCAGGAACTTGAGCGGCAGGCTCTTATCCGTCGGGAGGAACTGGCTGCTGGAGTACGGGCTGGAGAACTGGGTCTGGTCGATGGCGTCGATGTCGAAGGCGTAGTTGTGCGGCAGCTCCGGGGACACGCTGTCCTCTATGAAGTAGCAGCTGTCCAGGCCCGGGTCCGACTGGAACACGGGGCTGCCGTCTGACACGGCGGACTCCTGCTTGACCGCAGGCTCCGGCTCGCCGCTGGGTGTCCTGGCTTTCCTGCCCCGGGGCTTCTTCTCCTTGGGAACCCTGGGTGCGCGGGGTTTCCGAGGCGTCGTGGAAGGGGCCCGTTTGCACTTGGTGGACTTGGTTGCGTTGGACCCCTCCGTGCCCACCGCCTGGAGAGGGAGGGTCCCGACCTGCTGACGCTTCTGCAGGAGCTTCTTCAACACAGCCAAGCCAGAGGGGGTCTCGGCCAGGGTGGGGATGTGCCCGTTTATGGGGCACATGTGTGGGGAAGCTGCCGGCGTGCAGACGGTGTGTTCTGGTAAGGGTCCAGGTAGTGGTTGTACTGTAATGTCGGTACATTGCACAGGAGCAGCCTCGGCTTTCACTCTGGTTTCACCGCTAACTGACTGATCTGTTGGTCTTTGGTTGACCTCCATGATAGAAGCCTCAAAGTTCTCAACCTTTGGTTGTATGGATTCAACTAGTAAACTAGAGTGCGATTCAGTCTGGGAGCGGTCCTGAGTTTGTGGAGTGGCGCTTAGCGGTTGCTGAAATGGAGGCAGTGTCTGAGATGACGCCGAAGAAGGCAAATCTTCTCCGGAGAAAAGGGGCTGGGAGTTTTCTGGGTCTTTACTGGGTTTTTCAGCCTTCTTTTTGCGAGGTCTTCTGGGTTTTGTAGTGGGTGCAGGGCTGCCGTTAGTCCCTTCAGGCGGCCCGGCCTCTTTCTTTCTCCTCTTGGAGGCGGAGCCGCCCGTCCGCCTGCTTTTCTCTTTCTTGGCCTCGTCTTCGGGAAGTTTACTGGCAGCTTTGCCTGCCGCTCTCCCGGCGTTCCTGGGCTTCTTAGCTTTGGCCGTCCGGCTGTTGCCGCACCCTCCTGTGGCTGAAGGAAAATCGTGAACGACTGAGCTGAGGCACGGGTCTATGAGGGGGTTCATCAGCCGCTCAGACGATCCGTCGGCATCCATCAGAGGGTCGCTAGGCGACCAACAGCGGGGCGGCGTAGAGTCAGCGGGGCTGGGGCACCTCTCAGAGAGGTACCCCATCTCCACCATCACATCAGTGTAGTGAACGTCGTGGTCCTCCGCTAGCTCACAGTAGGAGGGCTGTGGAAGGGGCAGGGTGGGGAGGGCCCGCCTTCTCCTGCAGCCCTTGGCTTTCTTAACATGCTGGATCGCGGGCTTGGCGATGCCGACGGGGACCACGGGGTTGACCTTTGACCGTCTCTTAGGTTGCTTCTTAGGCTTCGGCTCTGGTACGGGGAACTTGACCGCGGAGGATTCCGGGACCGCGGGCCAAAAGTGCTTGAGCGGGGCCAGCCTGTTGTAGCGCTCAACCTTCTTGGGCGTCAGCACCACCCACTTCTCCTGGGCGCTTACTTTGGCCATCTTCACCAGCATGTTCTTCTGCCCTTTGAAGCGGTTGATGATGATGTACTTGATGATGACGGGGGGCTCCCTCTTGCGCCGCTTCTGGCCCTTCAGCTCCTGCCCGCCGGTTGCCGCCTCCTCCTTGAGTCGCTCTTTCGTCCAGGCGGCGGGCGGCTTGTCACAGTCCGCCCCATCGTGCACCATCTTGCGCTTGGCCCTCAGCGTGTACTTGCTGCCGGGCAGGTGTGTCGTAGCGCTGCCGTCTTTGCAGGGAGGCTCGGGCTGAGGGTGCGGCTTGTCCTCTGAGGAGGCGGGCGTGGGAGGTCCAGAGACATCCAGAACAGTGGCCAGGTCTGAGGCGGGCCCTGCAGGGGGCTCTAGCGGACATTCAGCTGCGGCTACGTGCAAGCCAGACACCGCGCTCCCTTCCTCGTGAGGCTGCAGCTCAGCCTCCGGCCTCAGTGGTGGACAGCCGTCGGGCGTCTCGTTCCCACTGAGCGGCCTCTCTTCCGTGTCCTCTGGCAGTCCGTCCGGAGGCACCGGCCTGGCCGGGGAGACTGGAGCGAGGCTGGCACTCTGAGGGCTGCCGGGCCCGTCCGAGGAGTATTCCTCGGTGCCGTTCAAGGCCTTCCTCTGCCCCGCTGCGCCGGGCCTCCTCTTGCTCAGCTTGAGCCTTGAGCGGCGAGAGGGAGCCTGCTCTTGCTTGCTACAGGGGTCCACCAGCTTGCCGCTGGCCGCCTTCTTCCTCCCCAGGCAGTTGGAGAGGATGACGCTGGGGAAGAACTTGTAGTGCGCCTCCTGCTGGGCCACGATGGTCCTGTCGTTCTTGTTCTCCTGGTAGTCCTCGTAGCAGATCTTGAGTTCGCCCACGTCGCCCTCGTCGCTCTCCTGCCCCACATCCTCCTCCTGGGCGCCCGTGGCGAGCGTTGAATCCTGCCCCCGCGCCTCCTCGTCGTCCTCCTCCTGCGCTGCCGAGAGAGCCAGGGCGCCGGGGAGGTCTAGCTCCACCTTGGCCGGGCGACTCCTCAGCTGGGAGTAGCACAGGGAGAAGGAGCGGTGGTTCTGCAGGATGGACAGGCACTTGGTGCTGCCGCCGTACTGCTGCTTCTTCCGACAACCGAACGGGAAGCCATCCAGCTCCGCCTCGTCCAGCACCGGCGGCTTCTTCTCGTAGGCGTGCAGGGGCAGCGCGCCCTGCTCGTCCGCCTCGGGCGAGCCGGCTCTGGCCTTGGAGCACGGGATGGGGTGCTTCACCGGCGGGAGGTATGGGATCTCTTTGTTCACCTTGAAACCCGTGGACCAGTCCACACCGCCGTCGCGGCTGCGAGGGAAGTGCTCGTCCGGCTTCTCCTCGGCGTCCAGCTTGTGGGCCCGCCTGGCCTGGCCCGGTGCGCCCTCCAGCAGGGTCTTCGCTGAGGCAGGGGGCTCCGGATGGACCGTCTCCCCCGGGAAGGGGTTCCTCTCGGGGTGCAGCTTGTCCCTGACTGTCAGGGAGGAGTGGGTCCTGGAGCCGCTGTCCGTCAGAGATGAATCTGCGGAGGAGAACGCACGTTTAAATCAGCTTCATAGGAACTCCCCCCCCCCCAAGGCAGGATATCACAGGACTCAATACATTAATCTCTGAATTATTCATGAGTTCTACAGTGCAAATATATTGCTGTATACAGTAAAACACTGTGTACCTACTGTGAAATACAAACATTCAGGATCTAATGAAGGGGGAAGCTGACATTTAAAGAAAGCCCTTCTTGCGATGAGGTGCGACTCACCGCTGCTCTCATCTGCCGCCCCGTCAAGCTGGGGGATGGACAGGCTGGCGAACAGAGCGCTGCCGCCACTCCACTCCATCTCGTCGTCCGACGACTCCTGCGCCGCGTCGCTAGAGCCGTCCTCCGCCTCCTCCGCCTCCTCCGCCTTCCGGGGTCTGGGGAGAGCCGCGGAGACCATTTGAGGGTTAATTAATTAAGGGACGGCAACAGGCGCGGCATTCCACCTGAGGTCTGATGCAGTACATTGGACCAGGAACACACAACACACAAGCACACCAGGGAAGTGGAACTGGTGTAAGCAAACCCTCCATGTTTACAGTGTAGACATCGTTAGCACTCAGGCTTTAAACCGTGAGTCACACTTTCCAATAGCAATGATTTTCCATGTCAGCCCCCCCCCCCCCCCCCACATGATTTTCCATGATCAGACCCATGAATTATCAAAGGTCTGAGTGTGAGGACTATCATTTACCTGATTTAGATTCATGCTTTCTATGCCCCTGGAATTAAGTCATACTTTTCCCTGCAGCCTGGTGTAACCAGACTGTATTACTGTGTGAATATGGTCGGGCCACGCTGCATTGGGAAGTGTTAACAGTCGTTGCCTACTACTGGGCGTAGAACAGCCTTTAACCAAACAGCGTTGCTACAAATGTTTTGATCGCCTCATCTAGCACATGTTTGACTTCAACTCACTAACTCACTAACCCACCCTGATTGGACATCCAGCAGGATGGCTGTGAAAACGCTAATGCTAACAGGGTTTCCAGATTAAAATCTCAGCAAAAAGAAAATTGAGCTGGGAGCAATTAGTCAGGCTACTTTATTTATGAATTGATCTTGCATTCAATCCTGTTTTCACGCTTTTAACCCTATATCATTTCTTACACTACTATCATAATAAACATGTCCATGCTGTTTGTAGCAGTGAGGTTATCATGTAAGCACAAGACTCTCCCTCTACTGCAGCCTAGCAACAGAGCAAACCACACACACACCTATGTGAGAGCGGCCGAGCGGCCGAGTCACTGTCCCATCTCTGTGACATCAGCACGCTGAGCTCCACCTCCTCAATGTCAAGCTGTGGAGAAGCCTCCTCCTCGTCGCTGTTGTATGGACAGCTCCTGGCGCCAGCCGCGCTCCTGGGGGTCTGCCTGACGGGGGGCCCGCAGAAGCCATTGTCGGCTAGGCCAGCCAGCAGGTCCACCATGGCCTGGTCCTGGCTGCTGCCTGCACGCCACGGATGGAGAACGGTCGCATGACAACACGTGGTCATAATCGTTACCTTTGTATTGTCCATAGGCCAGTCGCTATAACTATTTATGTTGTCCCAGAAATAATTGCGATAAACAATATTATTGTCAGAATCATGTAAACAATGCTGTTCCGCTACTGTCATGTATCCAGAATGGTTTGTTATGATTGGTTAAACCAATTATTTCATTGCTTGGCTAAGTATTAAAAATAAACATTGAAGCAAAAAAAATATTATTGCACATTTTCATATTTATTCTTCCAAGTGTAGTAGACTGGAATAATGCTGTGTGTGTGTGTATGTGGAACGCTGCCTGTGAGCAGGCAGAGGAGAACACAGAAGCAGCACAACATGGCTAAGCTAAATAAATCAATATCACAAACAACAGTAGCAAACATGGTTACAAAGAGCATGATGCTTTACGAATGTAATAAGGTTACATTCGGTATGAGACTCGTTTTTGCATATGTTCTTTGTTATTGTAGCAGCTCTGCAGCGTGTTCCTGAGGGCCATTTCATAAAGTCCTATCAAATCTATGTGAACGATCTTCAAAACACAGTGCAGCCTCACCTGAAACGGGGCCCTCCACTCTACTCCTCCCCCTTAACCATTCTCTACCCCTCCCCATGCAACTGACCACACCTTCTCTCACAACTGTGCTGTGGACAGTATCGAGGAGTAAACCTTTATTGTACACAATAGCTCAGCACGTCTCATGTATTTACCACTTTGTTTCCATTTCAGGCTCTTGTGCTGTATTGGTAAACATTCATACAGATATAAAGCAAAATACAAACCCCTAATACCTCCATGGAACACCCCGACCACCTCAGAAAGAACCAGACCAAATAATTTATTCAAGGGCTGAATTAATATAAACAACAAGCAGAATAGAGCTAAACCTATTTCCTGCATTCAAGGCAATCTTAATGGAGCCGTTGTCATGTTAGGTGACAGTGTTGGAGCACGAGCGCTACCTGACAGGGGTGAGTGACTGGACCTCTGGGACAGGGGTAAAAACGTCTGGCTGTTCTCCAGAAGGCTTAGGATGGCCTCCTCATCAACCACGGCCTCCTGACGGACGCTAGAGATGTTCCTCGCCGAGTCTGGATGGAGACAAATGGCACGATTAAAGCTTACATGTGGACAGAACATACATATGATAACTACATATCTACACAACAAGACACATTCCTGCAGATCTGGGAGGGAGGGGGAGAGAGAGAGAGAGAGAGAGAGAGAGAGAGAGAGAGAGAGAGAGAGAGAGAGAGAGAGAGAGAGAGAGAGAGAGAGCGCCTTGGCTTGCTTGTGGTGTAAACAATTCAGTACAATCTGTGGTGTGTGTCACACTCCAGACACCACCGCAGGATGCTTGGCAGATGAAGCTAATGGAAGAAGCACAAGGTCACACTTCGGTGGAACGAACGTGAACGTCAACCCCGCTGCCAATCACACTGCAGGGTTAGAGAGCAATGTGCTGGGGTGGGACGCAAAGCCTATTCTGTGACTGCATCGCCTCGTAAACACAGCACTAGTGGAGCCAGTAGAAAAAGGACACCGCTTGTTGAACTGTTTAGTTAAAGGTTTATTAAGCAGAAAGTTTTCTTATCTGAACGTATAATGCTTTCTTCAACAACCCTATGTCACGTCACCACGATGTTAGTAGCCTACCGTTAAATGCTCTACTCTTATACAGTGTAAAATCTAGCCTGGATGCATTGAAGTTAGGAATGGGTTGGGGCCATCCCTAACATTGTCCCTGCCACTAAAATTTGTTTACAATAGCTGACTATACCTTTAAATGCTGTAGAGGGCTGAAATGGTATTTTCTTATAAAAAAAATGTATACCATAGGAGATCATGTGCCCCGTTTGGGGGCACAATTATTCAAATGCGCAGAGCAGACACTGTAGGGGAGACAGGGTATGGTTCTAGACCTTTCTGTCTATGAGTAGCACCGCATTGATGTATTTACTTTATGACATGGCCAGTTAGCAGACATGAGCAAATTAATAGACAAGCAGGGAATCATAAAGAATACTATAACAGCAGCCTGGAAGGAGATGTTTGGTGAATTTCACACAAAGTGTATTCGTTTACAGTGGCTTACTATAGCCTTCAATGGGAAGACTCCCAGATTAGTGTTAGCCAGGACAAGGAAGACGCACACTACAGTGTGCTAGCACTGGGAGCTCCATACCTGGCTGTGGGTCTCTGTGCACCTCCACCAGGTTGGCTGGTGTGCACGGCACTCCCTCCGGCGAGAGGTCAGGATGGAGAGACAGCTCGCTGGGGAAGGGCTCTTCGTCCTCATCACTGTTGGCAGCAGTACCTGCCTGAGTGCTGTTGAAGTAGTCATCAGGATTATAGTCATCGCTAATGCTCCGTTACACATAATGTAAAAGATACCATTTACCACTCCAGCTACATTCAGTCATATCTGGTCATTATTATTATAGTATACATAATTCTGCAATATACTTTCATCTTTGTTATTAACCTACATAAAATGTTCTAGTTTTACTCAATAATCAATATATTTTCACAAAATTATTTAATGTATTGCGTATGGGAAAATGGAAATGGAAGCAAGCGTGCGTGCGTGCGCGGGTGTGCGCACACACGCAAGTGTGTCAGAGGAATATGAATGGAGATCAGGCCGTGTGCCAGCAAGGCTTGGTCTCTTTCCAGATGTCTTTCATCTTACATGCTGCCTTACCCACGACTATATCGCTTAGCAACGCACCGCGTAGTAAAATGGAAATTATTTAATACACTGTATGCCACGGAAAAACACTTACACTCCAGGTACCCATCAACAAGGCACCTTTTAAAACACCACTTAAAAGCTTCACTTAATATAGTCAGGCCTCGTTTTGAGTTCACATAACACTTAACATAGGCCTAACAATTAAAATATGAAACACCATAAATACTATGATGATAAATTTGGATCCATCATGTTTATGCAAGCATTTTTCTTTGTCTACAGCTGGCTAAAACAAGAGAAGAAAAGACCAGGTTACTGAACAGATCGTCAAAGCAATACTAATAATTGATAAAGGATGGCCGATACACAGCGGTGTATCGGCCATCCTGTACCTTTTAAAAGCGTTCACCTAACCCCCATCTTTCTGAGCCAGGTTTTGCTCCACTAGTCTCGGTTGCGGCGGCAGAACAGTCACAATGACGAAACGGGGTCCGCTGCGGTGAGCACGGCAATCTTACTGCTGTGGCACTGAGATGGGCGGCGTGAATCTGGGGAGCGGTGTCAGCTCCAACAGCGCTTTGGTCTTAATTAGTCTGGTGCGTAACCGCGTTAAGACGCTGCGGGGGGAAAGGAACGCATGGGCCACTGGAGAGTTCCTACGGTGATTAACATGTCGAGCTACCAAGCCACGCCCAAAACAGCTGTCTGCGCCGGCTCTGATTGGACACTTGGTGCTTAACAAGTGATGACAATGAGGCAGACGGATAAAAGGTGAGACTGAAAGAGGAAAATATGTAAATGAGGAGGAAAATACATCTAAAGAGCCAGTAAGAAACAACCAATTAAGAGACGAGCAGTGCTGTATATAAGAGATGGAATGCCAGGCATTATACTCGGGGGAATAAAAACCAGTCAGGACACATTGCCTCAGTGGCAAAGCTCAAACTGCTCCCGTACTGCATAGCTGCGACTACCCCTATCTCGCACGGCGCCCGAGTTTATTCAGAGTTTAGTGAAAGCCATCTGGATCTGATAACGCAGCACGCACGGCCGGCAGACAAACACGCTGTACAGCCCCAAACATACAGGAAATACAGTATTTTTGCTATATGATCTGGGGTTACTGGGCGGAACCTAACCAATCAACATTTATTTTGACATCAAACAAACAGCAAATCTCTCACCCGCTGACCAAGCCCCCGCTCCCCCTGCAGAATAAAGACGTTACCGGCGAGTCAAAGCACATCAGGAACTCCTGTGTCTGTGTGTGGTCGTGACGTGTTTACACGTCTTGCCTCAGTCATTGCTAATCCACATTGCTTTACTTCCAGCGCTCCTCAAACATAAATCCAGGCAGGCTGGCTGGCTAGCCTCAAAGGAAGGAGAGGGGAAGGGGGGGTCTCCATTGTGTGACAGAGAATTTGGGCTACAACTACAGACCCTGGAGTCTGGTGGAGTCACTGGCGAGGTAATGGGCCCTGCTGTGGTGATGGAAGGAGGATGGGGAGGGGGGCAGATGGAGCTTACACATCAAAGTCGTTCTCTTTCAGGATCTCCTTGAAGCGCTTCAGGAACACCCGCTCGCTCTCTGTGGCGCTGGCAGCCTCGCGGTCTGGAACAACACACCAGAGGGACGTTGCGTTACGTAGCAGTAGGTACACCTGAGAGCTAGCAATCTTAAACGCTACTCGTTTCAAAATGTTACATTTGGAGGTGTTCAATTTGGATTATGAGATTGCACATTAAAGAATGAACACACCACATTACTATACAGTAACGTTCATACAAATACAATTGGAAACAGTGGGTATACTGTATTATGCTTGTAACAGGGCTACTCCAAACTCCTAATGTTCAAACTTTCTAAGACTGGACATGGAAAATTCAGGTCATCTTTACTTCCAGAGCTGGAAAGCTTCATGTGTGTTTGTTCTTAAGCGAACACAGGGGAACGCACATGCTTTACAAATGATTTGCCTCTGACTGGAACCACTTTATTTACCATGGTAACCTAGTTTCACAACATGTCCATTACACAGCATTGCAGAATGGAGGAAGGTTCATTTGATTGGCTTGGAAACATTAAAGATGGCAAATGCATATGTCTAAGTATGCATGTATGCTGTATACACATTCATGGCAACTGGCAGTTACAAATGTACATCCACCTATGCAGGTGATCAATAATATGCTGTATGTGTAAAAAGAAAAACATTAAACAGAGGATGCAGTTACAGGCCATGACCAGATAGGTTGCTAATGTGCCAATTTATCCAATTCAGCTTTAAGGATAATAACATACAGTAGTAGTACAATACTCTCTATGCAGACCTGGGAGGAACCAGGAGCTCACCTTGAGACTCAGGGGTCTCTATCTGGGAGGACTGGTTCTTCTCTCTCCTTCTCAGCTTCTCATCCTCCCAGATGGCCTGTAGCCCTGGGTTCCTGCCTATCTGATCTGGAGAGGAGGAAAAGTCCCATCAGCCACCTGTACTCCCATGTGAAGGCCTTCTCCAATGACAAAAGGAGAACATATGAATGTATGAACATGACTAGTTTATATGAAGCTAGGCCAAGAGCTCGTGAAACACATTTCGTACGTAGTTCCTTGTTTAGACCGTGCCATTGGAAAAACACTGTGTGTCTGTTCCAGAGCATATGGACATGTTTGACTAGGAACATGTGCTGCCTTGCCCTGGAGTAGCCTGACTTCCATTCATATGGTGCTGTCACTGGTTCTGTGTGCAGTCCAATCTAAATCATACAAGGAAAGGTTGGGCCGCATATTCCAGTCCAAATTAAGAGAAATGTCTTTTTCATGCCTTACCTGAAGTCAATATCCCACAAATGGAATGCTCAATGTATTACATTATACTATACTTTTTTGCATTAAGGCTGCAGCGAAGCATTGCGTAGTGAACACTTTAACAAACAACTCTTACACATCCTGAACACATCCTAGACGCATCCTAGACGCATCCTTCTCTGGTTAAGGTTGGGCGGAGCAACGCTGCAAACGTGCTCGTCGGCGAACCTTGTGCACTTTCAGTACGAGGCAAACGACAGCCGAGCTTGGTAGAAGGTGTCGGATGTTGTGCCAATACTGACAAGGACTGTTGGGAAGACATCAACCCAGCTGAAGAAGAGGGCTGGCTCAAAACCACTGTGGGATTGGAGTTTCCCTCCAGTCCTTCATGAACCAGCAGAGCCTCCGTTGTAAACCAAGAACAGGACTAAGCCTGTATAAGGCTTTGTCAAATTTAAAAACTGATCTCAAAGCAGGAATTCCCCCGCGCCAACACCTTCCGCCTGCCATATAAAGCAAGGCGTTCCGCCCCCTGGGGTAGTAGTGTGCTGTGTTGGTTTTGGGCCCCCAATGGGACCAATGTGTTCGGAGGAGGCCGTGGAGGGAGGGCGAAGGCGAGTAAGAGCAGGCCTCCTCTCTTACCCCACACCATGGCATGTTTGTGCGGATGCAGCAGATAGTGTTGTAGCCTCGTGACACCGTCTGTAACAGATACAGTTTGATTTCGTCCTCCGTTCGAAGGTTTGTCATAAAGCCAGTGCGTATGCATTGGAACTGGACAACCCCATTACTTCATCTGACACTATCACAACCTGTAATGTTGCTAAAGCCCTGGCTTGAACTAGGCTAACCTGCACACAACAGTTGCTGTCATTTTGTTAGATACATGTTTGTGTAAACAGTACCCCCCCCCCCCAAAACACATATCTTATATTTACTAGGCTTGGGTAGATCACACATCACAAAGCACACCTAGCAGAATCTGGTGTTCGATTAGCTCCAAATGCTTTCGTGCACTTTGGAAAATTGAGATAACTCTCAACATGGGTTGGCCTAAAATGGCCTGAGAGATGGAAACCAGTCCCAAAGTTTCAGCAAGTGCCACTACAAACAAAAGGTTGTGAGTAGACAATGCCTTCTGAAATGCCACAGAGCCTGTTATGACGTGTTATCAACTCTGTAAAGAATTAACAATAATGCTACTGTAGTTCGACGCTTTATATTGTGTATTAAATGTCAGCAAAACATTAACAAAAGGCATTCTCTTTAATGGTGCCAACTGACAGACCAAACTCTTCCTATAACCAGCCGATACATCATCTCCACAAAGGAAAGCCTTCAATGCAGTTCTGTTGTTGTCTCTTTAGTGAAGTCATACCAGGCAATCAGCTGACATGTGTTTGTCATCTTTGAAAGAACTTCAGTTGACTGCTGATTCGCCGTCTTGGTCGGCGACAAAGGCTTTTGAGTTGAGGGGACCGGTACGACGAAATCAAACTAGAGCTCGGAGCTCCAGCAGGATCATCTCAGGGGGCTAGCAGATGTCTGTATTTTATCTCCACGTCTGAGTGCATTCTCCTATATATACACATTTGTATTTATTTGGCCCGTCGTATTTACTGTACACGATTGGCCTGACATGAATAACATGACGTGGTTTGTGTGTGGTTGCGTTCTTACTGTCAATCTCCAGGCGGTTGAGGATGTCTGCGGCCACAGCGTCAACCTCTAGCTGACAGGTGCTCTGCCTTTCAACTTCACCCAGGATCAAGGAACTGTGTTTATGGGAGTGTTCGTGGGGTGGGGGGGGGTGTATAGGACAGAAAGGCAAGGGACATTAGCCTGACGGCTTGAAAAACAGCTGATGCTGATGAAGTGTCAATATCCTTTCAACTAACACGATTAATTTAAACACACACACACCGTACTGAGGATTAGCTGTACAGTACTGTAGCTTCTTGTGACGAGGGTCTAATGGGAAATGTAGTCCTTACTCTAGGAAATGCTATCACTGTATTAAATTACCAAACAACCTATACAGTGCTAAAAGAATACTGTGCCACATAATGTCATTATTAAGGTATTTGCCTTAAATGTGGAAAATATTTTTACAAATATCTTAGGGTAGTCAACAGTCAACAAAATTTAGAAAAGGGAAGGTGTCGTGATTCCTTCAGTAGATAATCCTCAATAATATATTACAATTTCACAAAGGTGTCATATTCGGGTAAGACAAAGATGTAGCTTAGAATAGTAATGAAAGTAATAGCCTACACATATTACATTCGTGCACTAGTACAGTACAATAAACTATAAGGCAACCAATTTATTATCAGCGCTGATAAACTACATTTAATGGACCTACAGGCTACATGTTATGAGCTACACCTGTGTTTTGACACCTCTGTTCAAGGAGTCAATCACACTCCTTGACAGGGCGTAGGACAGGACATACACACTGACAGCTACTGAGCTGCTACAGAGCAGCTACAGAGCAGCTACTGAGCAGCTACTGAGCAGCTACTGAGCAGCTTGTACACTGGTGCAGGCTCACCAGGGAATAGCACCCTCCTCCCAGCGTGCAAACGTGCCTCCCAGGTTGCTGTCATTCAGCAACCTGGACGAGCAGGGGCTCTTCCAAGGGCTGCTGCCATGACGACTGCCAGGAGCCTGTTGGGCTGGAGTTGTCGGGGTGCCTTCTGGAAAACACACACACAGTCTCCTTAGCAGAGTTGGTAATGCTGCTCATTGATTTCTAAACATTATTTTCTTATTATTTTTTTCTTTAACATATTTTAATTATACATGTTTGTTCTGTGTGCCCACTACAGTATGGGGTACCAAGTTTAAAGTAACTGACTGCTGTTTCCACAAGAATACATCTGTACCAAAGGCTGCTGTATATGGCATTGTTTCCAATGGAAAGTTAGGATTTCAAACACTAAAAAATAATCTAACATGCCAGCAATGGGGTAATGGAGGAAAAGGTAACCATCCACCTGTTTTCACTTTACTATATTAAACCAGGACATTTCATATACAATCAGTGGTGCATGTGATGCTTCTGGGCATACATACACATTTCGTTTATTTGTTGTTGTTGTTTAAGACAGTGGGGAAATGATGAAATAAACCACAGCTAATGCTCTGCGGTGGTTGTGTTGTGGTTGCATTAGTATTCTCCATCTTGACTGTAAAGCTGTTTGGAAAAGGAGCTTGTAAAAACAAAAATATAATTAGAAAAGCCGATGCCCTGTTAAAAAGATGTGTAGTTTCTGTAGCAGTGAGCAGCCATCTCTTGACTGTCTTTGGGAAGAAGGGCTGTGTTGCTGGCATGTCTGAGTAATCTGTGCATGGGCGGTGCGAGAGCTTTCAAACCACATTCAGAGCTCTATTCATCCGAGCCAAGTCCATTTCACCCGCCTAACCGTTTTGTTATTCAGTCACTTGATACCAGATTACAAACTGACTTTCAGGTACGATGGTTAGAGGGGATATGGGAGTATAAGTCGTCGTCTATATCGCTAGGAAGGGGGTTGCTTTGTTGTTCTGAGATTGGGAAACCTCTTTCTATTTATTGCGTCAGTCCTGGGAAAGGAAATGTGGGAGAGCAGTTTTTGGCCGGGAGAAAGTTGCGCACGAGGATTGTCGATGATAATAAGAGAAGAGCTTCACCCAGTGTGTGTGTGTGTGTGTGTGTGTGTGGGGAGGATGTCCTGTCTTGAATCATTAATGTGCCTCTCTTGTTAACAACGCCGCTGTTACTAGACACCCACCGTGATACCATGGGCGGAGGCCAGCTGGGCTGTGATGAGCAAGCGGTACCGGATTAGGCGCCAATTAAACAGTCCATGGTTATCTTGCACCGTTTAGCTGAGGAAACCTTAGATAGGAGCTCCCACTCCCAACTACCCATAACCTTGTGACTGTAGTGACCACACACACACACACACGCGTGCAGGAAGTACATGAAACTGAGCCGGCTGGTGTCTCCAGCCGCCAGTTCACAATCATTTGAACCCAACACGATGGGTTCAAAGGTTCAGAGCTGAACAGAAAGACCAAAAAAAAAAAAAAAACAAAAAAAAAAAACCGTAGCGGTATTAGTTCTGCCTTGTGATTTCACTAGACCACTCCATGAGGCAGGAGTTGAGACAGGGTTCTTATAACAGAGCTAGAACAGGAGGAATGTCCCTCAGGCTTCCGGATATGGATTTAAGAGGCTATTGATTGAGTTTACTCACATGGACGGCAGAACTTAGCTTTTGTACAGGTATTTGCTATAACTGAATATTGACATTCAAAATACAATCTAAACACATCCCTGGATAAACATAAAGTCCTCTTTTCTTGTGTTTGTATAAACGAAGGGCAGATATAGCAAAACATGCATGTTAAGACATTCTCTACAAAGTATGCTACCCGTGTTGAAGAATAGCTTTACTTTCAGATTCATTTGTGTGCATTCATTTTGATATTCATTAATTTGTACATGTGGAACACACCGCACTTTTAAGATATGCTATTTGCACCACCTCCATTTTGCACGGAGAAGGTCCGCGATGAATGTCTTTTAGCTCGAAGCACTGATGAACAAGGTGGTGAAATACAGGCGGTATAAGGAGGAAGCTCTGATGGTCAGAGGGCGGGGCAGACTAATAAAGGGAAACGGATGGCTCGCCAGTTAAAGACAAACAACAGGGGCTTCTTGGGGGCCCGTGTGAGGTGGGAGTGCGACTAATCCAAACTGACAGGGCATGGCACCCATCGGCCTGCTCCTGGGCCAGGGGTGCCAACGAGGGACAACACCGAGAGTTGAAGTTAAGCACAACTAATGAAATATGTCTGTGAGCCGTCACCCTCCGACCTGAGCCGGACGCGTGTCACTGTTCCTGGGCTGGAAGTTTGGGATAACCTAGGAGACTAGCGGTGTGTTGGGAAAGGCGACTGCAAGCAATCCAGTCACCGTACGCCCGCAGCTCATTCGCTTCCTGGTGTCGTTGGCGAGCCCGGCGCGAGAAAGTGTGCATGTGTGTGCCGCATGTGTGTGCCGCCAAGGGCCCCCCCCAACAACCCTTACCTTTGTGCGGGCTCCTGCGGAACTTGACAGCGGCCATGTTGAGCAGGTTCATGCCGTACAGGTTGTAGTCGATGAAGAGCTGCAGCAGGTAGGGGATGTGTCCCTCGTGGGGCTGGTAGCTCTTGTTCATGACCGCTCCGCCCTGCAGCAGCTCACACACCCTGCAGCAGGCAGGCGGCCGGCAGGCAGCGCTTCATTAACAAGCCGTTTACAGAAGACGGCACACATGTTGCGTTAGCGGTCTCTGGAGGCCACGCTTCCTGCCTAGCTTGCGGTCGACGTTTGAAACCGTGGACAAACGTGGATGTAAAGGCAGGGGTAGCACACACCACATACGTAGGATATAGGAGCAGAGAGAACTGAAAGCCAATCAGGGCAGATGTGAGAGGGAAATGCTGTCAGAATGTTTAACGCAGTTACATGCAATGTAATGTATTCAATGCTGGCTTCCTCCATAAGGGTCATTTTAGATATAAAACCTTTAATTCATTGTAACGTTAATGAAAGTCAACTTGAAGTGGTTGCTGTTTCAAGTAATATATTTGATGCAGTTTTTACTGTTTAAAAGCTTTTATGTCTGCAGTAGTTTATGGTTGATCCTACACTGCCTTTTTATTAGCTATACCATTTAGTTGTCTGATGTTTTACTGTGTTTCGTCTTTACTCTGCTGTTGGGGTTACTGTTATTGCCCAATAATGTTTTAGTATCTGGAACTTTATTGCATGATGCGGTAGTCTTTGGCAGGTCACTCATGAAAATCTAAATTTTATAAGTTAAAATATTTAAAATTCTTCCATAAAATAAATGTAAATAAAGAACAATAAAGATTTGTTTGACCCTTGGCTGACTTTTAGCTCCTCAGAGAATCTTTCAACGACCATCTAGATACATGGCTAAATGATGAATTTCACCAACGTTTCATTTCATCATTGTGAAGCGTCCATGGCCATGACCAAATAATTGCACTAGAATCAATCATTAACTCCATATCACATCACGCTGAGAGCCAAAGAACTGAGATTAAAACACGGCCTCCTGGAGGTCAACAGATTACGTCACTAGCCAACGTTGTTTACTTTTATACACTTTTTACAGATTACAGGTGTACAGTCAAACTAGCCAACATATTCTTTATAACAACTCAAAACAACTGCATGGGTGCACAGGGTCTTTAAGAAAGCTGAGCAAGGGAGGAATATGTGCTTCTGCTTTCCTAATCCCTCCAAACGTGGCGAGGAGAAGTCACCCGTGGCTCCATCAATCTGCTTGACTGACAACCACTCAGTTGGTGAACTTTATAGTCTGTCCTGTCCTTTATAGACACATCCCCTTTGCCGCGCATCTTGACTGGCCGATCGATCGCAGCCGAGGATGGCGTGAGCATTTTGGTCTCTCTATACTACATTCAGCAAATACTCTCCATTCTGATCCCCTGGTCATCTGATACCTCCTCCTCTACTGTATTACTACTACTACTGATACTACACACCCTCCCCCATCATCTTTCTATTTCCCTGTCTATTGTTGTCAATCTGTCTTCTTGTTATAAAGTCCACAATATACATACACACACACACACACACACACACACACACACACACACACGAAGCCATTGATTTTGTCTTAGAGAGTCACGCTAGGAGCCTGGCATTCAATGCCCCTCTAACAACAGGAGCCTTTGAAAGCCCCCCATTTCATGTTCAGCAATGTGGTGTGTGTCTGCGCTACACTTTACCGTTTGACCATCTGAGGGTTGTACAGATAGATCTTCATGAACTGCTTCTCCTTGGCATGGTAGCCATAGAAAGGCCTGCGAAGGAAGAGAGCCCGCCAATCGTTAGCCGTCACAGATACAGCTCGTCTTTAGCTTTTTTATGCACTGCAGGTGGGTCTGTGTATAAAATGTGTTGGCTAAAGGCACGCCAATATGTGTCATAGCAAGCATGTGAGCCACTAGCCAATACATAACACTGTTTACGTGCTTTGATGAACAGGCTCAAATTCGACGATGTGAATGTGGACGATGTGATGATGTGAATGTGATCAGTATACTTTGAATATTGTTTGAAACCAAGATTGAGATAACGGCTATACGTTTCAATGGGGAGTGATGCCAACCAGGGTCACTTACATGCCAGACACCAGAACCACCTTGAAGACGTGCTGGTTGTTGGAGGCGGGGTTGCCCATGGCAACGTTAAGGGCCCTGTCGATGCTGAAGGCCATTTGGCGCAGGTAGTGCTCTGGCTGCTGCCCGTAGCCATCGTACGGCACGTAGATGTAAGGGAATATGCCATGGAGGTGGAGGCAGGTCTTCTGACCTGAGACGCACACAATAAGACATTTAGCGGTTTGCTTGGATACCAGCTAGCAGCCTATATTCACTTGCTGTTGATTAAGGTGAGGTTAACACATGCTGATACAGTCCAGTGTCTGTTGCTCCCACGGTTAAGAAGAAAAATGGCACAAAAAAATTTGTCAAAAAAGATGCATTACTTCACTTTAAAGTACAAAAATATATCAAGTAAGACGGTTGATTCGATAAATCAGGTTGAGGACACTAAACGTTCAATATTTTAACCTAAAACAGTTACATAAATCCACAGCAGTTTACACGCACGCACGCACGCACGCACGCACGCAGGCACACACACGCACGCATGTGCAGCTGAGATACTATGGCCTTCACACCTGGCAAGCCTATTAAAGACTATTAAATCTGCCGACACAGTGCGCGTGACATGCGGGTGTGCATGAGTGGGGCAGAGCATGGGAGGAGGGGAGAGCAAGGGAGGAGGGCAGGCCCTCAGGCCCCTCAACTGCACTGAGGCACACCGTTAGCTTCATGGCTACACAGAGGAGCGGAGGACAGGGCAGCTGAAGGGGGGGGGCTGTGTGGGTAGGACAATCTGACCAGTGTCTCTCAGGAGACCGGGGAGAGGTATTAAGCTACACCTTGAAGATGGAGGACATATGCCACGCTGGTCATGTGGAGGCGCTGTTGAGCGAACACAGCAGCAGGAATCTCTCTGCTGGACATTTGTCTGCACACGCCTGCCATGACAACCCCCCCGGGGGAGGGGCCTCCATCGTGAACCAGCCTATTCTCTGGCATGGTGCAACACAAAGCAGCACGCCCAGAGGCCTGCCTGTTTCTATGGAGGGCTGAGGGTTCATTCGGTGTGCTATGGGTTTCTCCCCAGCAACTACAGTGAAGACACAGGCCTCCATGCAGAGAGCAAGGCGCTGGTGGCGAATGCAGCGCTCGGAACCAAGGCGAATGCTCATACAAGCAGGTGAAGTGCTGTTGAAGTGCTGTTGAAGTGCTGTTGAGCAAAACACTGGGCTCCTTAAACGCTGTTCACTATTAAATGGCATATCTGGTTAAATAAAAACAATGCAAATAAAAGATGGTAACCAAACCTAAGGAGCTTCAATTATAAAATATAGAACTACAAGGAAATCCTTGAAGGCAACATTGTAGTGGTAAGAGAGGTGCCAGATGGCCATGTCTAAAGTAAAGTCTGCTTCTGAACACAATAATGTGTGTTTAGAAGAAGCTAACTGCTAACTAGGCTGGTTGTTGCATTAATGGTGGAGAAGAACTCACTCGATGCACAGGATGCATGGCGGCATGCATTGAGCCCGGCTGGCAGTGGGAGTTAAGCACATCCGTGGCACAAGCGCATTTTCAAAACAGATTGGGTCGACTACATCGTTGCATCACCTCAGCCCTAGAATATAAGTTCACTGGTGCAGCAGTGTCTAAAATCCAATTTGCCTCAGTCAGGATCAATAGCGGTGAATCAATGCATGTAACTCTATGTCCTCCTCTGCTCCTCTCACTTGTGGGGTCCCACAGGGCTCAGTTTTGGGCCCTCTTCTTTTTTCT
>JAODTR010048762.1:0-18484 GCA_025399935.1 Amblyopsis rosae
TAGACTGTATTTCTGATTAATTTAATGTTATCTTCATTGAAGAAAACTGTGCTTTTCTTTCAAAAATTAGGAAATTTTTAAGTGACCCCAAACTTTTGAACGGTAGTGTATATTTCAAGCTTTAGTTGAAAATAGGAAGAATTAAATTTGTATGATTTGTCATAATTTAAAGTGAATATGAATGCAACCTATATAATGTTCAAACCCCATCTTGTAGGTGTGTTGTTCATCTTAACATACACTGCTCTCATATTATGTTGCTCTCTGCATGCTTGTATATTGTGTGTCTGTATCTTCAATTAATTTAATTCACTAAACTAAAATGTTTGCAATAAGAGAAATTCACACTTTAAACACTAGGACAAGGCTGGTATTAATACATACATATGCTATCTCATTGTCAACATTATTCTCTCATACTTTCTTCCAAGAGTAATTTCTGACTTCATATGGATGGGGATAATTTATGCAGTGACTACAAGCTGCCAACTCTGCAACACATATTCCGTGATATGATGTGGGAGGACATCTCACAATCAGAAATGCCCTACATTTTCTTTAGCCGGGCAATATTATATTTATTATGAGGCGCGCTGTGGTAATAGGCATTGTGATATTGCTCTATTTACTACATTCATTCAGCATAGCGCAAATCACATTCTCCCTGAGACATTTAAACTAGAACACCCTCAGTGAACTAGAGAAAATGTGGTCTGCCAAATAAAAACAGAAAAAAAAAAGAAAAAAACCTAACTTAACTTTCTAAAAAGGCACTCTCTTAGAGTGACAGCACTCTGTGGGTAGAAGACATAACCAGTGCAAAACAGCAACTCATCTTTATAACTGCTTTCGAAAAGTGAGGTGTTTTTTAATGAAATCTAATGAAAACCAGAAACACTATTCCCCCTGTGGAGTCTCTGCCAGAAGAATGTCAGAACAACCGAGCTCTCTTCCCCAGTGTTGCACCTGGCCCCGTCTTTCATAATGAATTTAACAAGCTTCTATAACGAGGCTATTATGGACACCAGCCTCTCAGCCGAACAGAGAATTAGATAAAAGTGCACCTGGACACTTCACCAGCCATCAAAACAGATGTCAATCAAATTAGCCAAGGTCTGCAACTCTGCCTTGTTTTGCTCATAAAAGGCAAGACAACACCTTCCCCTGGAGGTTCCTGCAGCCTCTTATTTGCCGTTTTCATTTCCTTGAGATCCAATATAAGGACCAAGATGCACCTTGTGAAATGTTTGTAATCTAAAGGAGTTATTTTTAGAAAACAAATCAACCTTGGAATAGCAGTGGCTGTGGAAATGTCATAAAGGCCTATGCCTATATGATATGCTATGGCTTGTGTTGCGACATCCCAACATTTAAGAGGTGGATTTTCTGCTGTCTACAGATTCTTATTGAGAGCATTTCCCTCTCATTGTGTCAAATATGTTATAGACAATGGGCTCTAACTCAAAAAAGGGACATGAGACAGCAGGATCCCAAATGAGGATTTTGAGGCAGTAGATAGACGGAGAGAGAGAGAGAGAGAGAGAGAGAGAGAGAGAGAGAGACGTGTGAATGCCTTTGGCTTTATAAAGTGAGGTAGGAGGGAAAAAGATTAGCATTAAAAATATGCCCCTTGACAGCGCCTGGCGCTGCAATTTTTAAGCACAGCTGTGATTCACTGTAATTAAGAAAAGAAATGGTGCGCACGGTGGCACAATGCTTCCAAATGTCATTTATGTGCACCCACCATACCCCCCCCACCCCCACCCCCAACTCAGTGAACTCATAACTTCAACTTATAAGAGTATTGTCTCCTAAAGAGTTGGGTACAATGTGACCTTAAATAGACTTTAAACAAATGTCACTGGCTCAGGGAATGTAGATTACACAGCCTACATTGACCTCAATTCCCACCTGTAGAGCAAATCCCTTTTGTAGTCACTGCCATAGCTGAGTCAAGATCTCTCTGACACTCCTCTGTCTCAGGGGGACTTGGTTCCTGTCCTTAACGTACGTAACGTACTATTTCACTACCTCTCCGGTCACCTCGCAGGCTGCTGAAGTCATTAAGCCTTGATTCTGTCCCCCACCAAGAGGCGGAGTTTATTCAGGACTTGATGCTGCTCTCAATCCCCTTACGAGTCAGATCAAATACCCATTGGCCTAACACAGCAAGAATAATTTGAGAGGTTATAGAGTTTGGCATATTTAGGGCCCTTGTTATGCTGCTGTTAATGTGACCATTTAAATGTGGCTAAAAGCAGAGAGGACGGATTCACATTTTTACATCTGTGTGGTGGAAATATCACTATACACACACACACAAACACGCATACACACACATAATGAACATGCGTTGTGGGTGGGGGTGCAGTGTAATGGTTGACATGACTGGCTATTTAAATATTGGATGTACACTTCTACTGAAACCCCTACTGAGAGTCTTTCATTTGCAGTGCAAGCACAACAGCAAGGCCCGAAATGCTTAATCTCAGTGGTCACTGACGGTTGAAGTCTGGAACTGTTGGCCAGTAATGAGGGCGATTAGGTCAACACAGTCCTCGTGCAAAGGGGAGAGTGGCACATTAATTAGTGGTGCTGAACATCGCACAACAAATCTAGGAAAAGTCAGCTCAGGGAAGGCTGCTCATCGATCGCTGCACCATTCAGGCGAAACTGTTACACAAATGTTACACAATCCGTCGGATTGTCACACACACATACATCACAAACACAAACTGTACAAGGCCATCCAGGCATTCATCCTGCGGTCACTCAAGCGCCCCCCCCCCCAAATAAGGGATGAATAGCTAGCTAATAAATGTCGTTGGCCTTAAGAGGGTCTCTGCAGTTAGCTTTGATTATTACTAACAAAATATTCGATAACTTTATGCGATCCATATAGAACACTTACAAATTGGGGAACTCTCACAATCTCTTCTCTCTTTCCCCTTGCCTCCATATCTCTTCTGAGAGACATCCCCACTGTCGCCCAAGTCTGTTTGTATCTTTATCTACAAAAAACAAAAGAAACACCTACAGTAAGCCTACTGTACAAGTTTGGATTTTTCGAAGTGATCAATCTAAGACTCAACCAAATTGATGGTCTGTACAAAAAGCAACTACAGAACTTCTTTATTGCTTTGGCATGCCGTTGCAATAGACAAACTGACGGCTTTGATGACAAAGTATTCCTTCCACTCCACTCAGATCAGAGACCTGTGAGTGGCATTGCTATTAAGGAAACACGCAGACATTCGTACACAGGAATTTGTATAAAACCGTTTTCTTGGCCAGACTGTTGGTGTCTGTCTCCCAAGAGACATATTCTGCATATTGTTCTGCATTTCAATTTGAGGAACAACCCATTAGTCAAGGGTAATTGACTGGAGTTGTCAAATTCAAGAAGATCTATGGTGGTGATAGAGAGAGCAAAATACCTGATGTTATTCCCAAAGCAGGGAGGAAGGTTGTGGGGATAAGGGGTGGTGGTAAAATGAGTGTCCTGCCTTGGCCTTATGGCATACAGTAAGCGTACAGTATGTCATGATTTCGGTAAGAGCTCATCTTACGCGAAATGGATGGATGGAGATGGATGGATGGATGGATGGATTTTAAATGACACTCATCGATTTGTGTCCGTAAATTACACCTTGTGTTGTAAAGTTGTTTGGAGTGCTGCGTGATACTCCTCTCACCTCCCTCTGCAGCTCTCCTTGGCACACCGATCGCTACCTCTCCCACCTACAGCCTTGTTGTTCAAACATAAACAGCTACATGTAGGTGCTCTGAGAACACATTCGGGAGTATTTTCTTAAGTGGTGAAATGCCCTAATTCATTCATCTTTATTTGACGTTTTTATCATTTATTGGCCAACACATGCTACGGGTCCACTGGACTACCTTGTCCGCCTTCCGTTCCTATTGTGTCAAGCACATTTTTCTATAAAAGCTGCCTGGCACACCTTTCCCCGGGCTGTGCAGTGTGTCACCCAAACCAAGCGTATCCGTCTGTCCCTTCCTGTCAACGCTCTGTTGTTCTCGCCACGGCTGAGCCCACGCTGTAACGTGGGGACGGCTGACAGCCGTTTGTTGATACCATGCCACGGCTTATTTCCCCTGTCTGTTTGTTTTGATGCCAGTGTTCAGCAGGATCACTGGGTAAGTCAGCGTTTTCAAGGCCCTCTCCTGACGCAACACCAAAAGGCTCAGCCAACACTGTTGCGCTGTTGTTCTTTTTTTCCTGCGTGCCTTCTCCGAGTTCTCCGGGTAGGTTAATGGATCCCGTGAAAAGATGGACCACGTCAGGCTACCATCAGTGTAATCAAAGTCAAACCTACCTCAGATTGCTTTGTTCAACTATTAAAAAGAAAAGCTATAGAGCAAACTGAGTAGGTGTTTTCATGTCTGGAAGCATTTGGCCATGGTCTGAATTACTTAAAATGAAGAATAAAAGAAACACATCTGAATATGTGGCATCACCCTTTGATCCTTTCAACATCTGAAAGCAATGTAAGTGCCAGCAGTACAGCCCTTTTGACAGTATAAGGATAAAGCTATTTTGTCCTTTAGAGAAACAGAGTCCCTGCTTTCTCTTTTGTACTTATCTAATGACATTCTTGCATACTTATATATAAACCCCTAGATTTGTCCTTGTGCATCGAACCTATAGCTCTAGACTCATAAATGTCACAGTTGAGTATACCTTTGAATAACATGGTCAGCTGCAGTAATACACATTAGGTCAAATTTAGTGAATTTAGTCACTCACTAGCTACCCATTCTGTGTGTGTGCTGAAAAAAGAATCCGGTGTTAATTACTTCACAGCCCTGGCTCTGTAAAGGGGAACACAACAACAACGTAGTGCAGACTGCACCTCACAACAATATCCTAAAGCCTTGGCAATGCATTTCAAATGTGTGGGGCAGAGCTTTAACCTGACATGCCATATTAATTGTTGTCACAAGTCCATCTGGGAAGCCGTACATTGAAACTGTTTGTAAAGGGCAGGTACTTTAAAAAAAAATGTATTGGCAGTTGATTGGATGAACCATCTGGTCGTTTTCGCTGATTGCACATGAAGGAGGCTATGAAGCAACATTTTATTTTACATCAATTGACAGCTATAGTTAACGTGTATATTTTTGGTGGCCTGTACACTGATGGCATCCAATGTCCATTTTAACCAAGCTTTCATACAAAGATGTTGACATTCCGGTTAGCTTGGATGCTTACACACTTACCTAGGCCTTGATGCTATCATAGCACACGAAGTACAGGTTTTGAATATATACATCTTGCCAAACACTGAAAATGATTTTGCTTGGTGCTCAGCATCTAAGAGATGGATTTTGGCAATGTCCCTGTGTGTGTGCTTAAACATCACATTGCATCACACCACTGAACCAGCAGATAGGATTCTGCCTAGTGAGCCCTTCACAAGTTACTGCGTCTCCTTACTTAGAATTCCATGACAATGGCAGGTAACAGTTTAGTGCTATTGTGCTTTACATTGGCTGCCATTGGCTGTCGACTGCTTTCTCTATTTTATGGTACAATTACCAAACATACTGGAACACACTTCATGACTATATGAAAAAATATATGACAGGCACTGGTGAGGAAATGCTTCTCAGTTTAACAGCCTGGTAGTGGCATCTTGACAAAGGCTTGGTCAAATGAAAGAGAACATAGCTTGCCTTCCTCAATAAGCACAGCTAGTTCATCTTCCACCTTGACGCTCTTGTGCTTTATACAAATAGAAACGCGGAGGCACTCCCCATGGACCTGAGCCTAAGTATTCAATGCTACTGACATTCACTGAATTATAAAGACTTTTCCATTTATCATGCAGCTATCGTGCAACATTTAGAGAGTCTTATTGTCCCTTTGTTAATGTCTGCTTCTTAGCAAATCCACAGCTATTGAAAATATGGCTGAAAAACATGAGAAGTGAAAGAATCCTGAAAGCCACATTATCATATGGGGCTAGATGTTTTAGCTATTATTTTACATACTTCACTGATAAAGTCAACTCTGCTTTAAAGTACAGAGCTGGGACCACATTCAATTGTGCTGTTAAATTCAGGATATGAGCAAATTCCGGTTTTATAATTTTGCACTGTATTAGCCTACACAGAACATGCCAGTATTAAAACATTTATAGTATTATAGCCTAAGATAGCATAGAGATTGAAAATAAAACACTGTGCATAGACTGGACTCTAGCCTACTGCTAGACAAATAACAACCAGCAGTTATACTGTAACTGTAAAGGAGTTAAAGGTTTTGTGCAAAGAATAAAAGCTGTCAGATCACATTAGAGTCTTCCACACAATATGTGAAGGTCTTTGGTGGCCTGGGCATTTTAAAACACTCTCTCACAGTGAATAAAGCACATGATTCACACGTTTCACAGGTTTCTGAATGTCATGTGGCCTATGTTTTCACTAGTACTGTATATGGTATAAAAGTTGGTAGATCACGCAAAAAGTATTGTGCCAAACTGATTAAAATGGTCAGGTCCAGGTCTTATCCAGAGTGAGACTCATTCTAAATGAGACTATACACATTTTTCATAAAGCATACTGTGTTTTTATCTGGTTTACATTTATTTTGGATTTGACTGTACCCACCAGTGTAGTTTTAACATCATATAAATTGGTAGATTCTTTATTATTTTTCTTTTTGACGTGGTATTAAACCAAATTAAACATCTCAGTGACAAAGCACAACAGTCACATATTCAATTATTTGCAATGTAACATACTGAGATATTGTGCGATGTGGTTTAGCATTTAAAACAAGCATAATCAGGGATAAGTGTCATACCATATAGAGTTGCATCATTGTCTCCAAGCATCTTCATATCCACTCTGTAAAGAGATAAAGCCATCAGAGGAGTTTTACCATTCTGATTGCAGTGTTGTTTGCAGTAACTGGTAAGACAGACATTCACAAAGACAACACATAAATAATACTATGTGAATATGTATATTTAATATTCAGACAAATACTGTATGCACAATATGTCTATTATTTATCGTGTCATTTCTTTGAGGATTTAATATAGAAGGAAAGTCAATTATTTTGTCACACTAGTATTACACAAACATAATACACACAATGCACATAGCAAATAACATGTTCATGAGATATAGGTCAGATAACATAATTTACTATTCATAGTCCTAGTCAGCTTCCAGTAATATTGATACCAATGTTGTGTACAATCTCTGGTTCTAATATGTTGTGTATGCATATGTTCTATGTTATCATGTTCATAACATTAACTGGGTGGATTGCCAGATACCCATAGGCAGGAGGAATGAATGTTTCATTAAAAACACAGGCGTTATGTTCCAGATGTGAAAAAGTTGTGAAATAGCTTTACCCCAAATCCTTAGAGATGGTTATGAATCAGTTTGTGCAAAATTCATTCTAACGACATTCCAGTCATTGTAGATCTTGATGAAATGCATGAGGGCAGGTCTGGTTAAACATAAAAGATGAGCGTGACAGAACATGACAGAGATGGGGCAGTAATCTGTTACTGACAGGAGGCCACATACAAATTTCATATGACAAGGGATAATGCAAAATGAAAGTGTGTCCCACACATTTTTGTCTACGGGAGCTTCAGCTACAGAAACCTAATACAGGAACTAAAAACATTAAAGGCAGGGTTAGACATTCTCGAGAGCGCTTGCTAAATTTGAGCTCAAATCAAAACAAGCTCCCTCAGAAGCTGCCCCACACACTGGAAGGCATTGTGAAGCCAATGGCATTGTTGTTGTGAGCTGTGTTTGCCACTTTGTGTATGTTCCTTGTTATGTCCAAGGATGTGTAGAAATGCCAGATTTCTTTTCAGCACACACAGAGAACAGTAAGCTAGCCTATTATTGTGTTCAAACATGGTTTATACCTTTAAGGCCTCTTACAACTGGCGCAATGCGGCGCAAAATGGCGCAAAGAGTCTTTGCTAGTTTCAGTCAGTAATTTTCCCATCCAGCGTCCACATTGTTTAAATAGCAAATGTACTTGCGCCCATTTGAGGGCCGGTGGGTGTGTTGGTCTAAATATGAGGTGTGGTCTAGCGCATTGCTGATGCATTGCTACAGTATCTTGAGGCAGCGGAAAGTGATTGTGCAATTGACAGGCAAAAACCTGCATTATCAATATAGTATCGCCTTAAGCAGGTGGACAACGTGTGTAAACTCTGCTTGTTACACATTCAGGGACATGCGGGAGAGCACCAGTGCTATGGAGAGCACATCAGGCATGTGCATTCAGGATATGCAGGTAATGCTCTGCATTACCAGGCATATAAAGGGATTTTGAAAGAAATCTAACTTTTAGTTTATGCCAAATATTTTTTTTATATAATTTATCTGTCAGATGTAATATAATTTAAATTACTCAAGAAATATTTAAAAATGTAGATTGACTTTATTGTTTTAATATGTTTGTATGAATAAATAATAATAAATAAAGTTATATTTCACACATTTCAACTTGAAAACTGGTCAAAATTAACCCGAACACAATAGGCGGGTTAAATTAGTGCGGTATACACCCAGGATTGTAGGAAGAAATGGTTGGTTTGTAATTGCATGGCTTTGTAACATCAGGTGCTACCCCTTCCCATTCACTGTCGCTGGTGTACTAACCACCAGCCTGCAGTGGTCCACATTACATCTGTGGAGAATGGTAGCCCACAGTATAGGCTGGGGCTTATGTTGGCTTATTGTATCATTCTGTCAATGAACTGTCTGCTTATTGTTTTCTCACCATTAACACACATTCACACACACACACACACACACACACACACACACACACACACACACACACACACAATGCTTTACAATGTACAGAGTAAGATGCCTGTCCTTATAAATAATGCAATGTGTATGTGCAAATTAACGTACCGATAAAATAGTTATAGCTTGTGTAAATGAACAGGAATAGTATCCAATACGCTTTTTGTAAAATTCTGCGAATATCTCTTCACAGTCTACTGCCTGTCTGTGTGCACAATGAAACATTATCCAGTGTCTCTACGCAGCCCAAGCTCTGTAAATGAGATCACAAACAAGGTGGTGTTGACCGGAACAGGCAACAATATTCTTTGTCTTGACAATGCTTGTTCAAAGGGGGAGGGAGCTTTTTGCACTTAAGGGAAAGGTGCTTTGTCTGCAGATTGAAGCGTGTTAGAACTGTTCTATTGGTATTGCAGTAATGATTCTACTGTTATACAATTCGAGTTTTGAAGAGCAGACTATTGTGTGGTTTCTAGATGTGCCAGGGAAACAACGTTATGTGCCATTAGACATTTAGTTTTAAGCACACTTATTTCATGTCTCTTTAAGGTGATCTATGGAATAGATATTGCATCCATAAGCCCTTAGTGATCTACTTTCTTGCCTGTGCAAACCTCAGATTTCATATGATTAAAATGGTATGTCCATTGCAGTTTGTTTACTCTGATGCTAACAGTATACATTTTAGCTCATGGCCACTGCAGAGGATACAGAACAAATGTGACATTTATATTTTATTCACCTAAAGGTATTTTCAAGTTAGGGTGCAGCAAATTGAGAGGATGTTCATATTATAACGCTCACATTTCCCAATATCATTAGGACCCATGAACCATACACCACTGGATGCTAAACAGAAATGCAACATTGTGCACTGTGATTGTTGCCCAAGGACACTATACCCTTACTTGTACATTTAACTCACTGTTACCCTTACAATCTCGTGAGACCATACAGTAATACTGTATGCATAACTTGGCCAGGACAGTTACGACTATAGGCGAATAATCTTTTGGAAGGGCACTAGAGGAAACAAATATTGAATGACTCCTGTTAATGAGGCAGCTTTCTGACACTGAATTAATACTGCTCCTTAATTGAGGATGTCTCCCTTGATGAAGGTCTTAACTTCCATGGAAATGGCAGTTGTATGGCCTTTCATTTGATGAATTTTCAACCTCAGCATACAGCACAAGAGTCTCACATGGATAAATATGTCAGTCTTGCAATAGCCTTTGGTTATAGGCATTTAGATACAGACTATGCTAACCCTAAAGTGGAAGTAGAGCACAAAACTAAATGTTCTCACTCTCACTGTTTTCATTTAGAAGCAAGTCTATTCACACAGGCCATTATGTGCCATTGTGACCTGTCTGTTTGCCTTAGCCCTGATCCCATCGCCTGTGCCTGTTTAAAGCTGTGCTCCTCTCTCCATCACTCACCTTCCTCTCAAATTGTAGATTACCTTTGGGAGATTGTATAAAGGTAGTCACTGTACAGATACAGTACAGACGATGGTCAAGAATAGAGAGGAAAATGAAAGTATGAAAGCAGCACAGAATATAAGTGTAGATGGTTATGGACAGCACTCAAACATTGTGCTACATTGCATTATATAATATATGGTGAGTATCAGATGGGCCAGAATTGGCATCACACCTTAATTAATTTATTAATAAGCCTACATTAATAAATATAATTCCATTAAATTAGCTGTTGAAAAATTGTAAATCAGAGTGGTAATGATTTATAGAAACATAATTAAGAAACAAATGTTGTGACTGGGGATTGTTTAGAAGGATTAGATAATGAGAAAACTTTCTCCTTGTTTAGGGCTAAATGATGAAATGTGGTTAAACAACAAATTATGTCTTTCAATGAATGTCTTCATAGTAAATTATTTAGCTTCTCACTTTTATTCATAATTTATTTAACGTCTAAATTATATATTTTCACATTTGTTTGTCTGTAATTCCTGTGGTTGAAAGCAGGTTTTTAAAAACATTGTTTTGATATGAAAATAAGAGCAAGATCTTCCTGTACCTTACTCACCATCATCTCAACCCCTCCACATTGATTGGTTTCATACCAGTGAGCCAGGGAAGATATGCTAGGGTTCGGGGTACTATGATGTAATACATTCTGTTTGTATTTTTGTTTTGTTTACTAATTACTTTCCCATTTCTTCTGTGTTTTAGCAGGCTGGTTTTCAGTACAGTATTTTAATATAGCTCCGGTTTTGGTGTCAACATCAAACATCAAATCATTTAAATTTCTCGTTTATGTTTGTCTGGCCTGTCAGTTTAACAGCTAAAACTCAAATACAAATATTGCTTATCTTTCATCAAATCTCAAACTGGAATGATATTAACATAATTCATGACATTGAACTAAGTATAGAATCCAATTCCTCTTTTGCAGCCCAGATAATGTGTTGCCGCGTAGGGACATTCCGGAAGCCAGGGGCTAAAAAGCGAGTCAAAGTCATAGCCTGCACGTCCTTCACATTCAGTTCATCCCTGCCCATTCAGACCACCCTGCACACCATCAGCACAGTGCATTCACACAAACATACATATCAAAGAACAAGCAGAATCCTCACAACAAAGCTACACAAAAAGTCTATAAATGGATGTCGTGACATGGACATGTAGTACTATTTATTTATTTATTTGTTTTCAGGCCATACATTGGAGTCTACAGTACAGTATACTGTATATGCATGTAAAGTATAGCTTGGGTCTATGATGCATGAACAGGAGGGTTTACTCTTATACAGGGACCAGCCTTGGGCAGGCCAACTAATGGGATATGGTTCACAGCTCCACCTGTTCCAGTGCGTTTCCCTCCTTCGGCTCAGACAAGCAGCAGTACAGTATGAGACACAGACTGGAGGTAATATGGAAGTAGAGGTTTGAGAGACAGCAGCGATCATTCCTGATTTCATGGATATTATTCCAGCGCCTGTTTAAAAACCAAACATTATCATCCGTCTCTCTTGGGAGGGTAGCAAGAAGTTGAAAGATTATAAAAGACTTCAAGGACACAAACCAAGTAAAAAGGAACTGGCTGTGGCCGTGATTTTCCAGTAGATGCCGCAGTGTCAAATATGATTATTATTTTCTGACCACAACAGAGAGACAGCGTGGAAAGTCCCTGGCCATTCCAGAAGGGTATTTCCAAACATTAGGAATATTATAATGTTTGACAGGTAATTATTTTAGACAATAAACAGAAAAGACGTTTTCTGAGGGTTTAAAACAATGATGAAGGCCTACTCAGACATTGTGTTTCCTTTTCAAATATATATCCATAATCATTTCTGTTATTGGTATTTCAGGTTTATACAGCTCTATTCAAACACACAGAGCAACATAGCACCATGTAGATTACTACTATTATGGTCAAGAATGGACAGAAATATACAGTAATAATGTGCTTCTTTTTTCATAATTAGCTAGGCGTTCTTACTTATTGCATTATGCTACACATTCACACTTCACCAGTAGTATACAATATGTCGTGAAAAAATATAAAATAAAAACTGCCTATTTTGAGTAATGATATAGCAGAATGCACTGACAAGAACATGCGCGCGTAATGTACCAAATATGATTATTAAATTGTGCATTAATGCAAAAGGTGAACCGTCAATCTTTTTCTATTTCCTTTTTTTCTCATGCATGACGTGTGCGTGTGTGTGTGCGTGTGTGTGTCCATGGGTGGGCATGGGTCGTGCGTGCGGGGGTGTAGGATGTGAGCGTCACCCCATGTGAGCTAATAGAGTTCTTTAGTCACAGATCTGTGTGACAGGTTGCCCTGTTGGCTTCTAGTGTGTGCACAGTACAAGTGTATTCCTGTGTGAGAGGCTGTCACATCCACTTACACAGGGGCATCATTTCTGCTGCCCCTCCACAAAACACCCCACCCCACAAAAAACAAAAGGTTTAAAGAGTGTATTGTTCCAAAACTGAATAATTTAATCTAATACACAATTATGGTGTATGCAGACAGACATGGATATTATCATTGACTGGATAAAAAGACTACTGCTATCATAGTGGCAGCATGCCACCAAGGAATTACCTTACAGTTCTACATTTAGTTTATTAACAATACAAGTTATGCAGACTGGTGATTCTTATCCAGAGATGACTTTGGACTGTGCAGTGTGGTTAACGGGGGGTTGGAGGTGGGGTAGGTGGGGTGGGTGGGGTGAATGTCCACCCCCCGTCCCCCCTCCCCATAAGAAAGAGGCATGTTAACATGGGGGTCTACAGTATATTGTATGGGGCTAATCTAGGGTGTAATGGGACAGTCAGGGCCAGTATCAGGTAACAGGTCGAGCCACTGTAACAGCGAGCAACAGCGACACACCCCTCTACACAGCACAGCAATATTAATTTGAATGCTGATGAAGGAGGGAAGAGAGTGGTTACAAGAGCTGTTCCTCTAGTCTGTAAGGCCATGTGAATGAGCCATGCCTGTGGTTTGTACAGGAAACAAAGGTCAGAATTACCTGCTCTGAATTTGCAGACTGATTGGCGCTCTTAATATATAAGGACCAGTTTGTGTGTTTAAAGAGGAAAATACTACCTTCCTGTCAAACCAATGAATCAAATCCCAGGTACCACACAACAGGCTCACACATCCATTCCACAGCAAGGAAGGACACAAATATTATTTCCAGACTGAGGAGATGGCATTTTATGCAGTACCAAATGTTTTCAAATATAACAAAATAATTGATGCTATCATTTTGATGGTACTATCACGTTAGCATAAGTGCAACTGAATGAATGTTCTATAAATGATAGTATACTGTAGGAGGAATCAGTGAACAAATAGTTTCTTGGGAGAGAATACGATTTTGAAATATTTCTTGATAACTTCAAAGGCTTTTACACATATTACATATATATTACACAGACATACATAACAGAACCAGCACTTTTCAATAGAACATCTATAACTATTGCTATATTAAAAATAAATCCTAAACTAAACATATTAAGTATAATCAAGTGTGTTATCAGTGCACACATACCCATTTAATATCCCACACATATAGCCTCTAACTGACCAATCATTGCAGGATGCTGTCTGTTTGGTTATCTGTGAGAATTACTTTGATTTTGACAGAATTATATTTCCTTTAATTGAAACTGTAAATCCACACTATGAACAAAAGCCCAATTTGTAAGCCCATGTGTTATCTCATATTCATGTATTATCTCATTGTATTCTCCTTCTCTGACACATCTTACACACAGACAATGTTTCCGAGTCTCTGTGCCACAGTAGTGTTTCACAGTAGGATTTTTTTTCGCTTTAAAAGGAGATGGTATTAGAATACATACCCATCCTGCACACAGCCAGCTATTCACTTCATTGTATGGGAGAATTATAGCATTTTATAATAGTGCTATAGCTATTCCTTATAGCCTACTGTACCACGTGAGAGACCTTTCAGCAGAGGAAAGTTTTATTCTGTACTTTCTTTGTAGTTCAATCGTAGAGAGTAGAAAATGTCAACATATGGCATCACCCCTATTTCACCACCGGGAAGTCTGTCCTATATGTACTTGCCAAGCAACTCACTGTGGGCTACCATTACACAGTTTGAAGTCAGCCATAAAGGCAGGAATAAAGGTTGTGAATTTGTGAGCTGCTACAACTTTGTATTGACCGCACAACTCAACTTACTGTAAAACACATTGAAGTTGAACTGACATTTGTGAATGTTCTGCTATTAAGCCATAATTTTGTCCATTAATGAGGTCAGTAAGTGATACAAATTAGAACAGTTCCTGGATTCCCATTAATATGAAGTTCACGCTGTGACAATTTGTCTACCATTAAGTTAATATTGTGTCATAGCACTGTGGCTGTTAATGTTTATGAGAAGTTGAACACTTCTGTGTTTTAAAGCACTCTGGCGCCATCGGGAGGAAGCTTAACAAACCTACATTCTAATACGAACGTTATTGTTATATATAAGCATATATAAGTTATATAAGTTATAAGCACTGTTATACAGTATATTGAATGTCTTGTGCCATACACTTAATAAATAATAGTTTGCCATGCCTGATCCATCCCTGGCAACAATATGATACAAAGGGAAGCAGCTGTGGTGACTCTAATTGTTCTAAATAGTATACATTTTAGATTTGTAATGTACAGTATTTCTATCAGATATTATGCAATTGCAATATTTATGTATTTGGTGTTATGTTAGGGTTTGTAATGAAGTTTAACACTTTTTAAAAGAGTATGTAAGCATGCTAATTGGCCTGTAGGTAGGCTACATAGTTTTGATGGTGGCTATGTCTGTGAGAAATTTAAAATATAAATTTGTAAGATGTATGGCCTACATTGAATGCAATGAAAAACAATCTAGTTTAGCCCAAATATACTGCTGTTGCTCTCACCGTGTTAAGAGTTTTGGGTCCATCAGGATATATTATAATAACATTATTTAGATTAAATTGTATTACATTAATAAAACAATAATGTTCTCTTGAGGTTCAGTTAGCTATTGCCAGTGCAATTTAATATCGTTCACATTTCTACTTTTTTCTTTTCAGTACATTTCAGAGCCTGTACTTTTTTACTTTTACTTGAGCTTTTTTTTACACAAGTATCTGTAATTTAAGTAATGACTGTGTACTTTTGACACCTCTGGCATTTGCAGCTACCTTCCTCAAAACATTAGCCTGTCTGGCAATTTATTTTATACACCCTTTAAGGCCACTAGGGGGCTCGATATTTGTTGTTGTTTGTCCCCTATAAAGAGCAATCTATATTTAGAATTTGAGGATAAAATATCACTAATACCAAGCTTGTGAATACTTATCAGCAGTGTTATGCAAGTTACTCAGGAATTGTTATAAGGTACTATGAAGGTTACATATTAAGTTACTTATTACTCCTTCAAAAAGTAATAATACTTTATTTATTAACATTACTAGTTACATTACTATATTATACTATATATGCTATACTATATTAGTTTGTTAGGTCCAGAATGCAGCCTTACTTGGATTAGTAATTGTAATATCATAACTGTTTTGGAAATAGTAATTAGTTACACTACAAGTTACTGAATAAGTAATAATAGTACTGCCCTTCACTGCTTATCAGTGATGACTGGAGAGAGAAAACATGAAAAATACACAATTAAACTTTAAAAGCAATAATAAAAAAAATACAATTAAAACTCAACAGAATCTACCAAAGCAACACAAAAACAAAAATACAATATTGTATATGTGACGGAGATCGTCCGTCCCCCTCAGGGAATCGAACCCCGATCTCCCACGCACAATCTGATCCGTCTCAAATTATTGATATGTTGTGGTGGTTTCCTTCCAAGAAGTTGTTACTTCCCATAGGGCGTGCCTTTACCCCAGTGAACGTCCCAGCATTCAGCAGAGGAGTGTGTGTGTGTGATAGAAATTATGCCAGGCCACGTTCCCAGCATTTGTAATATGAGAGTACTGCTGCTTAGATGGAATATGTAAACAAATAAACTGTACTAGTAGGACAGATTGACCAATTGACCGATTATTGTCTGCACCCATTCATCCATCCATCGTCACCCGCTTATCCAGAGTCGGGTCGCGGGGGCAGCAGCTCTAGCATGGGACCCCAAACTTCCCTTTCCCTAGACACATTAACCAGCTCTGACTGGGGGATCCTGGGCGTTCCCAGACCACTGTGGAGAGCTTCTCACCCTATCTCTAAGGGAGAAGCCAGCCACCCTCTTTTCGTCACAACAGTGACGATAAGTTCCCCAGCAGTGATGGCCAGGCCACCAAACCGTAACCCCTCAGGTTCAATGTCCCCAACCTCCACCGGGATGCCAGAGCTCTGCCGGAGGTGTGATTTGAAGATCTCACATGCAGGGGCCTCCTTCAGATGTTAACCTGTTCACCTGTACTACCAGTTTGTGCTTACCAGGTTTGTGCTTACCAGGACCCAACTCACCACCAGATGGTGGTCGGTAGCCAGCTCTGCCACCTTCTTCACCCGAGTGTCCAAAACATGCTGCCTCAGGTCAGATGATACAATCACTAAATCGATCATCGACCTTCGGCCTAGGGTGCTCTGGTACAGCGCACACTTATGAGCATCCTTATGTTAGAAAATTGTATTTGTTATAGACAGTCCATGACTAGCACAGAAGTCTAACAACAAATGCCGCTCGGGTTTAGATCAGGGAGGCCGTTCCTCCCAATCACACCTCTCCAGTTGTCTCCAGGCTCAATACTCCAAACTGCTGTTTGGTGCATATGCACAGACAACAGCTTTTCCCCTCCACAACCCGTAGGCATAGTGATGCGACCCTCTCGTCCACCAGGGTAAGCTCCAACATAGCAGCGCTCAGACGGGGGCTTGTCAGTATCCCCACAGCCACCTGGTGTCTCACACCCTGGGCAACTCCAGAGTAAAATAAAGTCCATCCCCTATACAGGAAAATGGTCTGCACCACCGGATTGAGCAGTCCATTTATCAGCAAGCAGACAGAAAGGGAAATAGTGTACCAGTTAACAGATGTTTACAGAATTTGACAAAGTTTATAGATTACAATTGACTACACTTTGGTCTGAGATGCTCGTGCTTAGTGCAACATCTAGTGGCAGACAAGATCAAATATAGGTACTTTAATAATAACAAAGATACATTACAAATATACTATGTCTGATATTACAGTAAGACATCAAGGTATTATGTTTCACATTCAGTGAATGTAGCTGGTGTATTTGTATGTACAGTATCACCATTGGCAGCAGAATGGAAAAAAACTCCAGCTTCAACCAATAGGAGATTATTGCCTCTAATGAAAAATTCTGTTTGAATACCCTCCCTGTAAATATATAATATATTTCCCTCTTCTCATTTCAGTGCTAGCAGACCTCCTATTTTGTTGTACTTGGGGAGTTGAGCTGATGGTTTATGGAATCTGCTCCTGTGGGTTGCTGCTGACAGCTTGTCTCTACGAAGGCTTGGTAATGAGAAGGACTGTGTTCATTCTGTCTATATGTGACAGAGCGACATGCGAGCCATTGCTCTGTGCACGGTGCCTGTGCACGGCCCTGTGGTCTTGCAATGTGTTGACAAGTAAAGCGGGCAAACACTAGTTAAGCCATGCCGACAAATTGTATTCTACAGCCTCTATCTGTTGTGAAGCTACAACCAGCAGCTTTGTAGTTCTCTCTTGTGATGGTTTATGAAATTTCGATGCCGCATGGGAAAAAAGGGTGCCAACTGTTACGAACGCAGTTTTCACTACACTTTACTTCTCCCTGTGGGCACATTGTTGCTTAGGAACAACAGCGCCTTACAGTCGCCAGTTACCCAAATGTCACTTTGCGTTCCCTGGTGGATGTAAAGAGGTTCAATGCCATCCATCCATTCATCCATCGTCATCCGCTTATCCGGAGTCGGGTAGCGGGGGAAGCAGCTTCAGCAGGGGACCCCAAACCTCCCTTTCCCGAGCCGCATTAGCAAGCTCTGACTGGGGGATCCCAAGATGTCCCCAGGCCAGTGTGGATAATCTCTCCGCCTAGTCCTGGGTCTTTCCCGAGGCCTCCTCCCAGCTGGACGTGCCTGGAACACCTCCCAAGGGAGGAGCCCAGGGGGCATCCTTACCAGATGC